>JASAMW010007223.1:0-19840 GCA_030247985.1 Epsilonema sp. ZAB3_2
AATTTGATCAACCTCAACTATAACAATGATGAATAAATACAGAATGAACAGAGAAGTGATAAGTCACGAACTACTGCCACCATCTAATGTGTTTTGCTCGCAGTGGCTGTAATATATCATGTGCAGGATAATAAAGTAGATATAGTATGTAGTAACAGTAAGCAGTTGCTTCATTGATTTTCCACTTGACATAAAATGTCTTTTTTCATTATATTGCCATATTTATTTTTTCTACTCAAAAAAACTGGGGGTATGTGTGGGTGGTGTGGTATGAAAAATTGATCCACAAAACTGGGGGTATGCGTGGGGGTATACAAAATTGGTCCAAAAAAACTGGGGGTATGCGTGGGGGTATGCAGAATTGCTTAAAAATAAAGTGGGGGTATGCGTGGGGGTATGTTGATTTTATTTTTTGGGGGTGTGTTTGGGGTATTGTTGGAATTCTCAAAATCTGGGGGTCTGCGTGGGGTTATGTGAGGGGGTGGGTGGGGGTATGCTGAACATACCCCCAGCTGACCCCAGGCCGACGTCTGGGTACGGTCGTACGTTCTACGTACAGTTGGCTGCCGGAACAGATTTCGTTTTGCTGGACCACCGTGTACAAAATGTGGCGCCTGGCCTGCGTAGACAGTCGCTAAATGGGTGGACCTCTTCTTTCGGAACTCTACGTACGCGTGCGCCGTACTTTCTACAGTGGTGGACCGCTGTGTAGGTCCAGCGTTACGTAGAGCTCTACACGTGTGCTGTAGTCCAGCAAAGCGAAATCTTCCCGGTTCTCCGCGTACGTATATGTAGTAGTTCGATTCAGGCTGTGCAAGTGGTCGTAGAGCTTTCATCGATCCATCTACGGGGAGGCCTCAAACCTGCCTTCCGAACGTGATGAATTCATGTCCCGCTGGATACAGCTGTCAAATGGGAACCATGACCAACGCCAGCTCGTTCGCCTGCTGTGCTTCCGCTTCAGGTACAGCAGGGCATGCATATGGACGATATGCGGTAACGCGATTTGGGTTGGTGGTCGATGACCCCGCGGTTTTTAGTGAAAGTTGTGGATCGGTGCCTACGGGGTCGTTAGACCTTACGTTCAATGGCATCTGGGAGCGGAAAAGGAGCGAGTGAAAAGAAGAGTTGACAAGAAATGACGTCGACGACCCCGCAGGCACCGATCCAAACTTTCACTAATGCCGCGGGGTCGCTATCGACCAATCCAATCGCGTTACCGCAACTCGTAAATACTATTCTTTAATTCTGCGTAGCATGTCTCCCTAGTTTCTTTGATTTGCTATTGCAGAGTGTCCCAGTGGGGTGTCAGCGTACATCAGTGCCGCCACGGGTCGAGCCGTGGTCTGCAATGGAGCCGGCGCCGTCGGCTGTCCAACTGGCTACATTTGTCTGCAGACGTCCAGCGGTCAGTTCGTCTGCTGTCCAGGGACTACTGCCTGTGAGAAAAAGCATACGTACTCAATTCGACAAGGTTTACGTTCTACACTTTACATGCAGTATTCCTACGTTTGTGTCCAATTTTCTCCCCATACAGTAGTACTCTCTCCATCCATATGGCAAACCTATTTGGTGTCCAATTTTCTCCCCGTTCAGGACTCTATCCATCGCCAACCAATAAAATGGTCGTTCTTCTGCCTATAGTGGGCTACACACGTGGTGAGTAAACTCGCGGGGAATTCCCCATAAGTATGCGATGAAGCATAGGGAGGCCGGTGAATTCACCGTGAGTTTGAAACTCACCGTCGTGTGAACACATGAGAACAAATTTTGCGCTTGGGAGCAAGTGAGAATGCTCTACATGAAAAATAAAACTCGAAGTTTAAACTCACCGGTGAATTCACCGTGAGTTTACTCACCACGTGTGTAGCCCACTTATGATTTCTTTCTACTCTTGCGTAGCTTGTCCGCAAGGCAGCGCGGCCTACATCAATCCGGCGACGCGCGTGGCGCAGGTGTGCGTGCCGCGCATGCCGATGACGTGTCCGCCCGGCTTCCGCTGCTCCGGCGCCAGCTCCCAGCCCATCTGCTGCAGCAGCCCCAACAGCTCCCAACCCCCACTGGCTGCCACCACGCTGATGCAGATGCAGCAGGCGTACGGCGGCCCAGGCTCGCACATGCTTCTGTCGTCGCTGCAGTCCACGGTGACGCCGTCTGTCTCCGGATGTCCGAGAGGGGTACCCAGGTAGTGAATTGATTCAATTTGGGATGTAGGGTACTGTGGGGTAAACCCGGACACCTAAGTAATGTAGTATATCTCAGCAACCATACGCCCGATTGAAACAGTATTCTACCAATCGATTCCTTGAACTCTCCTCTTTCAAATGAGCTACCATGTTCATCATTTGCTGAAGCGGCAAGTTCAGAAACGCTTACGTGTCCGGGTTTACCCCACAGTACCCTACGTACGTACATTATGAACTGTATTTTGCAAGTGCGGGGTAATTCGAGCCAGGGGAAATTCGGGCCGCCCCTGAACGTACTGTACATACTCACGAAGAATTGTGTGTCCCGAATTACCCTTGTCTAATGAATTATGTAAATGTGCTCACTGCGAGTAAATGTGCCCATTACGAAGTGTGACTGTATTGCAGCGCAAATCAGCCAGGCACCAATTTGCCGTTGGTCTGCAGCTTCTTGGGCAATATCCTCTGTCCGCCTGGATTCAGTTGCCAGTTCAGCTACGTGCACTCCACGTACATCTGCTGTCGACAAGGTCCGTCGAGCTAAAACTTTTTCACCTTTGCCTTACCGTAATATTACCAAAAATATATAATTATGCTTTAGGGGAAGAATGGAGGACATAGTGTAAACGAAAGAGAGCATCTCTGGCGCAGATTCATCGTTTACACTATGTCCTCCTTTCTTCCCCTAAAGCAGAATTATATATTTTTGATAATACTGTAACGTACTGCGTACGTATGGCAATAGCGTCCGAGGCCAGTAGTGTACGTACGTAAACTAGTTCTAGGTATGTAAGGCGAGTTTAGCCAAATGTCCCCGGACCGGCACCTGGTGGTGTGCCTAAGTCCACAGCTGTGTCCGAGGGTAGCGAGTTCGATTCCCGTTCGGTCCTATTTCTCTCCCCCCTTTTCGGGGCCCGGCTACCGCCATACGGAACGCGGCACGTCACAATACTAACGCACGTTTCAGTGTGGGTAACATTTCAGGATTATGGCAGGTCTTTCGTCACGATTCTCTTGGCGGTCCGTTGCGTACCTCGTTCTCGATGGCTGACGCGCCGTCTGCCTTGAAAAAGAACTGCAGCCAAATAGAAGTGACGTCAAATGACGCCTCATCCTGCCTCAAAAGTAAGCTGAAAAGGTTCCGTCCGAGATACAGTAGGCCTGAAATAGGTAGGGTAATGTGGGGTAAACCCGGACACGGGGGTAAACCCGGAGGGACACCTAGTATATCTCATCAACCCTATGACCGATTGAGACAAGTACTATTCTAGCAATCGATTCCTTGACCTCTCCTCTTCCAAATGAGCTACCATGTTCATCATTTGCTGAAACGGCAAGTTCAGAAAAGCTTAGGTGTCCGGATTTACTCCGTGCCCGGGTTTAACCCATGTTACCCTACATAGATAATACAATTTTGTGTTCATTATTTTTTCAGGGTTGCGTCCTGGAGATGGAGGCTGCGTAGAGCATCAGCAGTGCCAGTATTTCGGATATTGCGGCAAGTCTCGCCGATGCATCTGTGTGGAAGGAAAGGTGGTGCATCAGCACAAATGCAGTAAGCGGAGAGTGCAGTTTTCCCCGTACTTAGTGCATATTGTACGTACGTACAATATACTGTATAATGTATCATGATCAGGTATACTGTAAATAGTTGATGGGTCAGTGTTTGTGATATATTGTAGTGGATTCTTGTCCCAAAGCCACGTGGGAAGGGGTGTACCGAAATGACAGCGGGATATGCAAGAAAACTGCCATTGCTAAACCACTGATACCAAAGGTGAAGTACTCTTTCTTTTACTGTACGTACGTAAGATAGCATTACGTATGTATGTGCGTACGTACGTTCTGAAACGAACGAAATTTTACAGACTACCGGCGCTTTCTATCGATGGTTTACTTGGACATGACAGGCCTCTACACAACAGGGTGTATTTTGAAGAGAGGCGTAATAGGGATAAGCATAGTTATTGTTGATTGTGTCCGCTCCCGTTACCGATGTGTCGTTCACTTCGTTGTTTTCTCGAAACAAGCTTTCACTGTGATCTCTTGTGTTCATGTTACGTTGCTTCATGCCGTTAAAGGTGGTGTTTCATGTATCGTACCCGTTTGTCGTGGTGTTCTAACCTTGAGTGTAACACATGCTGTGCTTCCCGTACCCGTACGTACATTGTGTACGATTGTTTGTACCGGTGCCTTTTTGTCTGCACGTTCATGGTACATACATTACGTACTGTATGTCCTGTCAAATGTGTACCGTCCTACAGTAAGCCTGATGTTGTTTCAGTGACAAGTGCAACACTTCAAAAGAAGCAGCACCATTTCAATTACTAGCTGTGCTGCTCCATTCTCAAAAAGTAGCACTTTTTGGGTTACATACCTCAGGAAAAAAACCACGAGCGAAAAGTGTCAATATTTACGGACCACACCTTTCAGCACGCGAGGACACAAAACGCGGGGGCAACCAGAATCAAAGAGAAAGAAGCAAGGTCGCTTTTGCTTGCTTTTGCACTTTTTTGTCGGCTTTTCACGCCAAGTCCCATTGTTTGTTCCGATCATCGGCTGAAACCGACACCTCCAAATCCGCTTTTTCCCCCCACTTATTGGCAACAGACGGCATGATTATGGCTTTTCTTTGGGGTCTCTAAGCTGTCGTTTATATCACGACAATAATTGACACGACCCGTTCTAAATGACGTGGAACGGTGGTCGTTGGCGGATGCCCCGTTGGATAGTTCCACTCGCCGTTTTCTTGGGTAAAGGGCAGGATGTGTAATCGTAGGGTACTGTGGGGTAAACCCGGACACCGGGTAAACCCAGACACCTAAGCTTTTCTGAACTTGCCGCATCAGCAAATGATGAACATGGTAGCTCATTTGAAAGAGGAGAGTTGAAGGAATCGATCGATAAAATATTTGTCTCAATCGGTCCGTTGGTTGTTGAGATATACTACATTACTTAGGTGTCCGGGTTTACCCCACGTACCCTACATCCCCAAATTGAATCAATTCACTACCTGGGTACCCCTCTCGGACATCCGGAGACAGACGGCGTCACCGTGGACTGCAGCGACGACAGAAGCATGTGCGAGCCTGGGCCGCCGTACGCCTGCTGCATCTGCATCAGCGTGGTGGCAGCCAGTGGGGGTTGGGAGCTGTTGGGGCTGCTGCAGCAGATGGGCTGGGAGCTGGCGCCGGAGCAGCGGAAGCCGGGCGGACACGTCATCGGCATGCGCGCACGCACGCCTGCGCCACGCGCGTCGCCGGATTGATGTAGGCCGCGCTGCCTTGCGGACAAGCTACGCAAGAGTAGAAAGAAATCATAAGTGGGCTACACACGTGGTGAGTAAACTCACGGTGAATTCACCGGTGAGTTTAAACTTCGAGTTTTATTTTTAATGTAGAGCATTCTCACTTGCTCCCAAGCGCAAAATTTGTTCTCATGTGTTCACACGACGGTGAGTTTCGGTGATCACCGGCCTCCCTATGCTTCATCGCATACTTATGGGGAATTCCCCACGAGTTTACTCACCACGTGTGTAGCCCACTATAGGCAGAAGAACGACCATTTTATTGGTTGGCGATGGATAGAGTCCTGAACGGGGAGAAAATTGGACACCAAATAGGTTTGCCATATGGATGGAGAGAGTACTACTCTATGGGGAGAAAATTGGACACAAACGTAGGAATACTGCATGTAAAGTGTAGAAACGTAAACTTTTTCGAATTGAGTACGTATGCTTTTTCTCACAGGCAGTAGTCCCTGGACAGCAGACGAACTGACCGCTGGACGTCTGCAGACAAATGTAGCCAGTTGGACAGCCGACGGCGCCGGCTCCATTCCAGACCACGGCTCGAAGCCCGTGGCGGCACTGATGTACGCTGACACCCCACTGGGACACTCTGCAATAGCAAATCAAAGAAACTAGGGAGACATGCTACGCAGAATTAAAGAATAGTATTTACGAGTTGCGGTAACGCGATTGGATTGGTCGATAGCGACCCCGCGGCATTAGTGAAAGTTTGGATCGGTGCCTGCGGGGTCGTCGACGTCATTTCTTGTCAACTCTTCTTTTTCACTCGCTCCTTTTCCGCTCCCAGATGCCATTGAACGTAAGGTCTAACGACCCCGTAGGCACCGATCCACAACTTTCACTAAAAACCGCGCGGTCATCGACCGCCAACCCCAAATCGCGTTACCGCATATCGTCCATATGCATGCCCTGCTGTACCTGAAGCGGAAGCACGGCAGGCGAACGAGCTGGCGTTGGTCATGGTTTCCATTTGACAGCTGTATCCAGCGGGACATGAATTCATCACGTTCGGAAGGCAGGTTTGAGGCCTCCCCGTAGATGGATCGATGAAAGCTCTACGACCACTTGCACAGCCTGAATCGAACTACTACATATACGTACGCCGGAGAACCGGGAAGATTTCGCTTTGCTGGACTACAGCACACGTGTAGAGCTCTACGTAACGCTGGACCTACGCAGCGGTCCACCACTGTAGAAAGTACGGCGCACGCGTACGTAGAGTTACAAAAGAAGAGGTCCCCCATTTCTTAGCGACTGTCTACGCAGGCCAGGCGCCACATTTTTGTACACGGTGGTCCAGCAAAACGAAATCTGTTCCGGCAGCCAACTGTACGTAGAACGTACGACCGTACCCAGACGTCGGCCTGGGGTCAGCTGGGGGTATGTTCAGCATACCCCCACCCCCCCCCGCACAAAACCCCACGCACACCCCCAGATTTTGAGAATTCCAACAATACCCCAAACACACCCCCAAAAAATAAAATCAACATACCCCCACACATACCCCCACTTTATTTTTCAGCAATTCTGCATACCCCCACGCATACCCCCAGTTTTTTTGGACCAATTTTGTATACCCCCACGCATACCCCCAGTTTTTTGGAGCAATTTTTCATACCCCCACAGCCACACATACCCCCAGTTTTTTTGAGTAGAAAAAATAAATATGGCAATATAATGAAGAAAGACATTTTATGTCAAGTGGAAAATCAATGAAGCAACTGCTTACTGTTACTACATACTACTGTATCTACTTTATTATCCTGCACATGATATATTACAGCCACTGCGAGCAAAACACATTAGATGGTGGCAGTAGTTCGTGACTTATCACTTCTCTGTTCATTCTGTATTCTTCATCATTGTTATAGTTAGAGGTGATCAAATTCAGTACTTGGTTCATTGGTAACATGCAAGTAAAATTAATTTGGGGCATCTGAATGGAATACCCCCACTATACACCCACCTCTTTGATGGGTGCAAAAAATTTGCAGCACTTTGAACTTTCGGGGGTATGTTGACGAGTACTGGGGGTATGCTATCATTTTTTCGTCTGGGGGTATGTTGGAGAATGCTGGGGGTATGTAGCGGTTTTTTTACTGGGGGTATGTTGGAAATTCTGGGGGTATGTTGCAAAAAAAAATTTTTCCTGGGGGTATGTGGCTGACCCCAGATTTTAGACCCGACATAACCCCAACTACATACCCCCACCCTTGATACCGTGCCGATGTCTGCGTACCATACCGTAATACCAGGAATGTATACTATAATAGGTGGGGGAATAAACAGGTGAAGCTTCAAAACGTCACAGCGACCAATTAGGGCCGTCCCTACGGAATCCGTACCTGTGTATTCCCCCACCTATTATAGTATACATTCCTGGTAATACCAAGCGACAAGCAGTCATGCATGAATCAATAACTTCCTCACCAATTTCCGAGATCTGACGCGGTCTGCAGCAGAAGCTTCGCCGACTGCCGTTGGTGCCCTGGAGACAGGAGTAGCCGGAGGGGCAGGACTGGGCGACGCCGGGGGTGCACGACTGCCGCCCGCCGGCCCCGTCCCCGTCGCTGGCTTCGTAACCCTCCGGACAGCCTGCAGCATAGCAAAACAACAAACATACACCACTAGCCCTAGCTTGTCATGTAGTGTAGTATGTAGGCGATAGGGCATGTTAACATACATGCTACATACATACGTACAAGCAAAAATATATAACAGGATGGGCAATGGGAAGAGTGGGAAGTATTGGGAAGAATGGGCGACGTAATCAACAGAAAAGAGAGGCATTGTCCCCTTTTTCGCCACTTTATAACGAGAATCCCCTTTTCTTAGGTTTCGTAAAAACCCAATAAAAAGGGGAAACCCAATAAATAGGGGATTTGAATATAAACCCATTATACAGGGGCGAAAAGGAGACAATGCCTCCTCGTTTCTGTTCACGACGTCTTCCCAATACAGGAGTTATATATTTTGGTACAAGGTATGCATCTTTTCTGCGTATGTATTACCAGCGCCAGAACAGCAGTAGTAAGCGTTGAGCGCCGTGCTGAGTTCGCAGACGAAGTTCGTCGGACAGACGGCTGCGTTGGTGCCCGGATAGCACTGCTGCGGCGTGTTGGGCGAGACCAGGTAGGGCGTGGAATCACCGCAGTATGCGCTGTACTGCGACCCCGAGCAGCAGTACTGCAGTCCGTTGCCGTTCGCGCTCTGCGTACACGCGTAGCCGGATGGACACTGGTTCATCATGTTGTTGAAGCTGCTGATCGTGCAACTCTGCGGCATATCGCTGACCGTGTACACGGCGCCGTTGTTCGGGCAAACGTCTGCAGAAAAATGCATGAGGAAAACGTACACATTGGTGTGGAAGTGAGGTTTTTCGGCTGGTTGCGTTATGGATGTAGGGTAGCGTGGGGTAAAACCGCCCATGGGGACAATCGGCCCACCTACGGCGCTTTTACCCCCATTCAAAACATGGCTCTCAAAAATGTACATCTCGGGACACTTCTGCCTCTGTTTCTTTCTTCCTAAATCCTAGCCATAACTTTACAACCTATGCCTGATTTAAAAGCGCCACAGGTGGGCGGATTTCCCCATGGGCGGTTTACCCCCACAGTACCCCACACCAACCGACCGTTTTGTTCCTATTCAGTCGCAGTTACAGTTTTATGCACACGCCACCAAAATCATGGGCAGCTACCAACATATGTACAGTACGTACGTATGATCCTTTACAGTACCTAAGGCAGTATCGCTGCAGCAGTAGTACATGCCATCTCCGCTGGAGCTGAGTCTGCAAGTGAATGGAGCCATACATTGGCCCGCCATGTTCACCTGACATCGCACTGGCTCTCCATTTGTTCTGTAGACACCACCAGTGCCACACACCGCTACATCAAACAAAACCATCGTAAGAATTATCAAAAATAATTCTGCTAGGGGAAGAATGGAGGACGTAGTGTAAGCAAAAGAGAGCATCCCTGGCAGATATGCGACCCAATTATTTTGGTTTTTGAAATATCCAATTATTTGGTTTCGTAAAATCCAATTGTGTATCCAAATAATTGGACATTTCAAAAACCCAAATAATTGGGGCGCATATCTGCCAGGGATGCTCTCTTTTATTTACACTACGCCCTCCATTCTTCCGCTAAAAAGCAGAATTATCTATTTTTAGAATTATCAATCATCAACAACTGCACAATGACATCTACAATTCCTGATGTTTTACAAGTGACTGTGCCACTGCAGCAGTATCCATAGAGACTGCCAGAGACAGATGTGCTTTGGCAGCTGAAGCCTCCAGGACAGACATTCACAGCGTTCAGGGTACAAGCTCGCGGTTGATTGGTGGTGGGGTCGATGTAAGCTTGAGCCGTGTTAGGACATACGCCTGCGAAAACGAGTAACGTTTTGTTTTAAGCACGCGGAAAAAGACGAGAACACAATCAAGCCACAAACAAATATAGGGTACTGTGGGGTAAACCCGGCCATAGGAATATCCGGCTATCTAAGTTTCAGGGCTGCATCTCTCAGCAGCCAATGGACCGATTTAGACGAATATTACATCAATCGACTCCTCGAACTCTCCTCTTTCAAATGAGCTATTTGATTCATCATTTTGTTGAAACAGCAAGTTCAAAGGAGCGTTATGTAGGTGGCCGGGTTTACCCCACAGTACCCTAATTATTACTCGATCCTCTTGATCCGCAACAGTAGTAAAGATTTCTGCTCGGGTTGTAGATGCACAGATAGTTGCCGGGGCAGCTGCCATCCACATTGGGAGTGCACTGTCTGGCTCCAGCTGTGGCCGCTTCCACATACGCACGCTGACCACTCGGACACACGCCCAGGTCTCCTGCACCACAGCACACGTTCTGGCCACCCAAAGAATCGTAGGTGCACGTGTATCCGGACGGGCAACTGTTGACCACTCCTGGATTGCAGATTTGAATGTTGTTGCTCGAGGCGTCCACGTAGGCCAATTCGCCGACTCCGCAAGCAGCCGAATTGCAGAAATTCAGGCACCGCTCCTGCGAACGAACGAACGAAGCTTATATTCGCAAGTCCATCAACAAATTGCAACAAATGTAACAGCGGCCAAACCAACTGCTAGATTGACCAAAAAGAACAATCAGGGTTATAGGGTACTATGGGGTTAAACCGGCTATGGGGTAAACCCGGCCACCTAAACTCCTTTGAACACTTGCTGCTTCAGCAAAAAAAAGGTGAACATGGTAGCTCATTTGAAAGAGGAGAGTTCGAGGAATTGATTGATGTAATACTTATCTCAATCGGTCTAGTGGTTGCTGAGAGATGCTCAGGTGTCCGGGTTTACCCCTTCCGGGCTACCCCACAGCGATAACGAGGTCGTGGCGATGCTCATGCGGAAGTGCTCGGCTGCCGCAGCCAAATACACGAAGCTCTCGCAGGCGCGCGCGTGGGTTGAAGAAGCGGGTGATGGCGGCGCCGCAGTGCTGCCGTATCCCGGGCAGGCCGCAGATGTGCTTGCTGGGGCAGCATAGCTGTGGTGTCTCGTGAGCGGAGAGAGAACAGGCGCACGGGAGGCTATTGTGGCGGGACAGGAGGCGGTGGCGCCGCACACGCGCACCTGACCGCCCGACTCGCGGAACGGGTCCCGCCGTCCGGACAACCTGAAACATCAGCAGTCTTAACTCCTCCCTTCCTAGGCGATGCGACGACCGTGAGCGGCCTCCAACGGCCGTTGACGCCTTATGCCTTTCCAAAACGGCCGAAACGGCCGTGGACGGCCGTCAAACGTCTCAATTCCCGAGGACAGGAGGGATAACCCTCTCCATAATCTCAAATGGCCGCCTGGCCACGCGGCTCGAATACGGAGGGTAACTCCTCCCCTAACTTAAAGTCTCCGTCGCCAACTGGTTACAACCGACATATGGAGGAGTTGCAACCGTGACAACCAACATATGAAAAGTGCTAACCATGCAACGTTGTCAACGTTGCACAACTGCGATATGTGTGTCAACGGCTGCACAACCAATCGGCAACGGAGACTTGAAGATCGGGAGGAGTTAAGATGTCTTATGCCAGCAGCTATAAAAAGGCGGCGGAATCCGAACCTGTGCGCCGCATAATCCTGACAATCTCGCTGAGTGGCGAAGTGTGGAGTTGCCATCGCATCCTAGTAGGGGAAGTTCTGCAGGCGCGATGGTGGTGTCGAAGAACCAGCGGGTGCTGGAACTGGGATTGCAGCTGGTGCCCGAATCCGCGGAGCGGGAACACGCGTGTACGCTGCAGGATAAACCACTTTGATATCAAACGTTCGTACATATTATGCACATACTCACATTTCCTAGCCACCCAGAAGCCGTTCGTTTTGCTGGACCACAGTACATTTAGACCTCTACGTCATGCTGGACCTACACAGCGGTCCACGAAAATCTACGGCGCACGCGTACGTAGAGTTGCACAAGGAGAGTCCACCCATTTTAGCAACTGTCTACACACGCGCCACACTTGTACATTAGGTCCAGCATTCCGCAGAGTATACAAGTGTACTGTGAGTAAGCAAAACAAAAACTTCCGGGTACAACGCTGGTTGCTTAGTCTGTCATATGCTGTTTTAACTGTTTCCTGCTATGTCGCAGCAACGTGTGTACGTACACTGCTCCATAATCGCAACTATAAGCAGAGAACCTGTACAATACCTTGAGTGGGACAGCATCCCAATACCTTGAGTCAGGAACAGCATCCGTATCGCTCTCCGTCAAACGTGCACTCGAAGCCGCGGGAACAGGACTGTCACCACGCCGCCTCCCCTCCTGCCTCCCACCATACTGCCGCCGCTGTTGGAGGCACATGGAAGAAATTTTATTGCTGTCCTTCAACGCTTTGCCTTGCGGGCATTTCGGTTCAGCTGCAAAATAAACCACAATTTGGTCAACTAAGTACATACACAGGTCACAAGAAATTGTTAGTGTTGTCCTTCAAGGCTTTTTCCTTGCGGGCACTTGGGTTCAGCTGCAAAATAAGCCCCAACGTCGGTCACTACACATGTCACAAGAAATTGTTAGTGTTGTCCTTCAACGCTTTTTTTGTTTGCGGGCATTTCGGTTCAGCTGCAAAAAAACCCCAATTTGGGCAACTGCACATTTGGTCAGTCAGCTATGGGGACCTATTACATAGTACGTCACGTAAACATGGAAGGTGGGGGAGGGGGTTAAACAGATGATGTGATGTTAGCATGACTATACTGCACGTGACACATACGTACACGTATTCACGTAACGCATACGTACAACTATGAACGATATGCGGTAACGCGATTTTTCGGGTTGGGTCGATAGTTACCCCGCGGTATTTAGTGAAAGTTTGAATCGGTGTCTGCGGGATCGTCGACGTCGTTTGTTGTCAATTCTTCTTTTTACTCGCTTCCTTTTCCGCTCCCAGATGATTGAACAAGGTCGACGACCCTGCAGAGTGCAGGCACCGATGCAAACTTTCACTAAATACCGCGGGGTCGCTATCGACCACCAATCGCGTTCCAGCATATCGTCCATACCAGCAATCTGAGCGCAGGAGAAACTTTGGCAGGCGCCGATGTCTTCGAAGTTGTTGGCGTTTCCCTGACATCCGTTGTACTGGAAGGTTTCGCAAAATCCGGAAGCAGGATTGAAGAAGTAGCGGAGAACTGGCGAGTTGCAGCTGGCCCCAGGCGCCGCCGGTTGGTTGCACACCGTTTCTGCATCATACATGTAGGGTACTGTGGGGTAAACCCGGACACGGGGGTTGACCGGGACACCTACAAGTAGTATATCTCAGCAACCATACGACCTATTGAGACAAGTAGTCTACCAATCATTCCTTCAACTCTCCTCTTTCAAATGAGCCACCATGCTCATCATTTGCTGAAGCGACAAGTTCAGAACAGCTTAGGTGTCCGGGTTTATCCCGTGTCCGGATCTATCCCACAGTACCCTCTGTACTGTACGTGAGCAAGAACACAAAATATTTTGATCTGTATCTATTTGGCAACACGGATGCTGGTAAAGCACGTAAGTACTGTTACGTACGAACTGATGGACAGCAGACGTTATTCTGGCACATATGGGTCGTGGGGCACTGACTGCCGTCTGAACACTGGAAATTGTTGCGTCCGCTAGTATCCTTCAACGGTTGGCCTTGAATACACAGCGCTGAAACACGAGTAGTGGGCAACAGTACGATAGGCAAGCCAAATGTTCAGTCTACGCAGTACTGTGCATATTGCATGCAATTACGTTACATTGGGAGCAATAGGCATCGCAATCAGTTTGAGACAAGAAATTGTTGAAGTTGCCTCCCTGGCCGCCAAACTGAAACGTGTTGCATCGACCCAGCGTGGTGTCCCAGTACCAGCGAGAAATATCGGGTCCTCGTTAACGCTCGCCGTCCCTGGACTGAAAGGCAGCGTCGGAACCATGTCGCTGGATGCCACGTAGGAACTGCATACAAAGCCTGGAAATTATAGTCAATTACGGGGTGTTTCATAATAAACTCACCGTAATTGACTATAATTTCCACTTTATATAGTTCCTATCAGTTCCGACGCTGCCTTTTCAGAACGCAGTGATTCGCTGCCCATACGGATATGGGCCGATGCAATAGTTGGCCGCCGCCCAGACTCGACAATTTCTGTCTCAAACTGATTGCCAATATGCTCCCAATGTAACGTAGATTGCATGCAATCCGCATCTCGTAGACTTGAACATTTGGCTTATTTTGCCCATAATATTTCGTGTAGAGGCCAATGTTTACTAGCGGAAGGTTTATGCAAGCGACAGTAAGTACCACGGTATGTGCCAGAATACTACGCAACCTAATCTTACCCTTGCATCCGTGTTGCCAAATAATTAGATCCAAAATATGTTCTTGCTCACCGTACACAGTAGGGTACTGGGTAGAGACCGAAACACAGGAAAAATTCAGACACTTCTAACTTATCAGCTTGACATGATGGCTTTTCGAGTTGAAAGAGAAAAGTTGGAAGAATCGATTGGTGGATTTTGCTGTATGGTTGTGGGTACTACTTGTAGGTGTCCCCATTTGAGCCCCGTGTCAGGAGTTCACCGTCCTACATGATGCAGAAACTGGGTGCTGGGGCGCGTGCGGGGCCAGCTGGACTCGCCAGGCTCCCCGCTCTTTCTTCAATCCTGCTTCCGGATTTTCAAAACTGCCAGTACAACGGATGTCAGGGAAACGCCGACAACTTGGAAGACATGCCGCGCCCGTCCGATCCTGCGCTGGGGGCTGCTGGTGTGGACGATATGCTGTAACGCGATTGGTGGTCGATGGCCCCGGCGGGGTATTTAGTGGAAAAAGTTTGCATCGTGCCTTGCACTCTGCAGGTCGCTGCCGACCTTGTTCGATGAGTACAAAATCAGAAGGAAGCGAGTAAAAAGAAGAATTGACAACAAACAACCGTCGACCACAGGACACCGGGGTTTCCACTGAGAATGCGCGGGGGTAATATCGAGCCCCAACCGATCGCATTACCGCCCCATTGTGGCCTACAAGTAGTTGTACGTATGTGTTACGCTAACACGTGTACGTATGTGTCACGTGCAGTATGGTGCGCGCGCGCTTAACATCGCGTGGTGGGGACCCCTCCCCCACCTTCCATGTTCAATTGTGGAGGTCCCCATAGCTGACTAGCCCAAATGTGCAGTTTGCCCAAATGGTTTGGGCTGGACTAGAATGCCCGCAGACGAGGTTAAAAGAACAAGCACGTTCTTTGTGACACGTGTGTAAGTAACGAATTGGGGCTCATTTTAGGGCTGGAAATCGCAAGGAAAAAGCCTTGAAGGACAACACTAACAATTTCTTGTGACATGTTATGTACTTAGTTGACCAAATTGTGGTTATTTAGCTGAACCGAAAAATGCACCAAGGCAAAGTTGAAGACAGCAATAAGCAATTTTCCTTCCAATGTGCCTCCAACACGGCAGTAGGTGGGAGAGCGGCGTGGTGCAAGCCCGGCCGGGTTGGGTGCAGAAAGCAAATATCGAAATGTGTCCCACCTCCGATCTGGTGTCCCCACTCCAAGGCCTCTTCTTATAGTTGCGATTAGGAGCAGTGTCGTTAACACACACATTTGCTGCGCGCGCGGGGAAAAACAGGTTAAAACAGCATATGGACTGCAGCAACCAGCGTTGTACCGGAAGTTTTCGTTTTGCTGGACCACAGTACACTTGTATACCTCTGCGGAATGCTGGACCTACATGCTACGAATACCACACACGTGTGTAGACAGTTTGTTGAAATGTGGGACCTCTCCTTGTGCAACTCTCCTCCTCGTGCGCCCATCTGGACCGCTGTGTAGGTCCAGCGTGGAGGTCTCCCGTTACTGTGGCCCCGCATTCTGGGCCCAGTCAGGGAAATGTGAGTACTGCGCATACTGTACGAACAGTTTTCGGCGGGTCCCGTCCTTGGTTTGGTGCCCTGCAGCGCGTGTTCCCCCTCCGCGGATTCGGGCACCGGCTGCAATCCCAGTTCCAGGGGCGCCCGCGTGTTGCTTCGGACACCAGCCAATCGCGGCCTAGGACACTTCCCCCATGCGATGAGCTCCAAAGGCAGCCGCCGCTCGCGAGATCTAGGATTACTGCGGCGCGCGCGAGGTTCGGATTCCGCCGCCTTTTTATAGCTGCTGGGCATAGAGGACATCCCTCCCGATCTTCAAAACCTGTCCCTCTGCCCATTGCCGATTGGTTGTGCAACCGTTGACAACCAACATATCGCAGTTGTCGAACGTTGACAACCGTTGCCATGGTTACACTTTTCATATGTTGGTTGCCGAGCTCCTCCATATGTCGGTTGTACGACCCAGTTGGCCGAGCGGAGGACTTTAAAGGTTCCAGGAGGAGCGCTCCCTCCGTAATCTCAGATGGCTCGGCCAGGCGGCCATTTGAGATTATGGAGAGGGTGACTCCTCCTGTCCTCGGGAAATTCGACAACCATTTTTAGACGGCCTCCCAACGGCCGTTTTGACGGCCGTTTTGGAAAAGGGCAATTGAATCGGCCGTCAAAACGGCCGTTGGACGGCCGTCAAACGGTCGTCGAATTCGCCGAGGACAGGAGGAGTTCGAGCTGCTGTTTGCAGGTTGTCCGGACAGCGGCCATTTTCCGTCAGGTGCGCCGTGTGGCGGCCTCCTGTGCCAGCCGTGCTTGTCCTCCCGTGCGCTGCTGGACCGCACCCACTCTGTGCCGCGGAGGCCGCTCGGGACACCGGCAGCAACTGCGGCCGCGTCCGCCGCTTCTTCGGAGTTCCCGTGCCTTCCAGTGCTTCGCTGCGGCGGCAACGTTGCACGCAGCTGCCCAGCTCGTTGTTATGTGGCTAAACCCGGACACAGGGAATCCCGGACTGCAGTAATTTCCTTGAACTCTCCTCTTTTCAATGAGGCCCCCCATGTTCACCTTTTTGCTGAAGCACAGTGTTCAAAGGAGTTTAGGGGCCGGGTTCATAGCTGGCGTTCGTCCCGGTAGCCCCCCTATAACCCCTCAAATATTCTTTTATTCGATAGTTTGCATTTGCTACAGTTTGTTCAATATTGATGAACTTAATTTTTGTCGTTCATTTCGCTTGGTTCGCAGGAGCGGGCCTGATTTTCTGCAATTCGGCTGCGTCCCGGCGAATTGCACCTACGGGAAATATCGAGAGCAACAACATTCAAATCTGCAATCCCAGGAGGCAACGGCTCCTCCGTCCGTACAATTCTTTGGGGCCAGACGAA
Organism: Epsilonema sp. ZAB3_2; assembly: GCA_030247985.1. Taxonomy (NCBI): domain Eukaryota; kingdom Metazoa; phylum Nematoda; class Chromadorea; order Desmodorida; family Epsilonematidae; genus Epsilonema; species Epsilonema sp. ZAB3_2. The sequence continues at coordinate 17,244 of JASAMW010007223.1, forward strand.
TATATGGTCCCAGCAGTGGAAGCGGCCACAGGGAGCCAGACGGCACTCCCAAAAAAGCCATCCCCCGGCAACTTCATCTACAACCCCGAGCAGAAAACCATCCTGCCAAACAAGAGAGAATAACCAAACCCCCACCCCAACCTTTTAACCTTTCAACAAAAAAGCAAGCCTAAGCACAACCCCAACCCCCACCAAGCCCTGAAACTTAGATAGCCGGATATTTCCCTATGGCCGGGTTTACCCCACAGTACCCTATAGTTGTTTGTGGCTTGATTGTGTTCTCGTCTTTTTCCGCGTGCTAAAACAAAACGTTACTGGTTTTCGCAGGCGTATGTCCTAACACGGCTCAAGCTTACATCGACCCCACCACCAATCAACCGCGAGCTTGTACCCTGAACGCTGTGAATGTCTGTCCTGGAGGCTTCAGCTGCCAAAGCACATCTGTCTCTGGCAGTTTCTATGGATACTGCCGCAGTGGCACAGTCACTTGTAAAACATCAGGAATTGTAGATGTCATTGTGCAGTTGTTGATGATTGATAATTCTAAAAATAGATAATTCTGCTTTTTAGCGGAAGAATGGATGGCGTAGTGTAAATAAAAGAGAGCATCCCTGGCAGATGCGCCCCAATTATTTGGGTTTTTGAAATGTCCAATTATTTGGATACACAACTGGAGTTTACCAAACAAAATAATTGGATATTAAAAAAACAAAAATATTTGGGTCGAATATCTGCCAGGGATGCTCTCTTTTGCTTACACTACGTTCTCCATTCTTCCCCTAGCAGAATTATTTTTGATAATTCTTACGATGGTTTTGTTTGATGTAGCGGTGTGTGGCACTGGTGGTGTCTACAGAACAAATGGAGAGCCAGTGCGATGTCAGGTGAACATGGCGGGCCAATGTATGGCTCCATTCACTTGCAGACTCAGCTCCAGCGGAGATGGCATGTACTACTGCTGCAGCGATACTGCCTTAGGTACTGTAAAGGATCATACGTACGTACTGTACATATGTTGGTAGCTGCCCATGATTTTGGTGGCGTGTGCATAAAACTGTAACTGCGACTGAATAGGAACATAACGGTCGGTTGGTGTGGGGTACTGTGGGGGTAAACCGCCCATGGGTAAATCCGCCTACCTGTGGCGCTTTTAAATCAGGCATAGGTTGTAAAGTTATGGCTAGGATTTAGGAAGAAAGAAAACAGAGGCAGAAGTGTCCCGAGATGTACATTTTTGGGAGCCATGTTTTGAATGGGGGTAAAAGCGCCGTAGGTGGGCCGATTGTCCCCATGGGCGGTTTTACCCCACGCTACCCTACATCCATAACGCAACCAGCCGAAAAACCTCACTTCCACACCAATGTGTACGTTTTCCTCATGCATTTTTCTGCAGACGTTTGCCCGAACAACGGCGCCGTGTACACGGTCAGCGATATGCCGCAGAGTCTGCACGATCAGCAGCTTCAACAACATGATGAACCAGTGTCCATCCGGCTACGCGTGTACGCAGAGCGCGAACGGCAACGGACCAGTACTGCTGCTCGGGGTCGCAGTACAGCGCATACTGCGGTGATTCCACGCCCTACCTGGTCTCGCCCAACACGCCGCAGCAGTGCTATCCGGGCACCAACGCAGCCGTCTGTCAGACGAACTTCGTCTGCGAACTCAGCACGGCGCTCAACGCTTACTACTGCTGTTCTGGCGCTGGTAATACATACGCAGAAAAGATGCATACCTGGTACCAAAATATATAACTCCTGTATTGGGAAGACGTCGTGAACAGAAACGAGGAGGCATTGTCTCCTTTTCGCCCCTGTATAATGGGTTTATATTCAAATCCCCTATCATTGGGTTTCCCCTTTTTATTGGGTTTTTACGAAACCTAAGAAAAGGGGATCTCGTTATAAAGTGGCGAAAAGGGGACAATGCCTCTCTTTTCTGTTGATTACGTCGCCCATTCTTCCCAATACTTCCCACTCTTCCCATTGCCCATCCTGTTATATTTTTGCTTGTACGTATGTATGTAGCATGTATGTTAACATGCCCTATCGCCTACATACTACACTACATGACAAAGGTAGGGGTGAAGTGGTGTATGTTTGTTGTTTTGCTATGCTGCAGGCTGTCCGGAGGGTTACGAAGCCAGCAACGGGGACCGGGCCGGCGGGCGGCAGTCGTGCACCCCCGGCGTCGCCCAGTCCTGCCCCTCCGGCTACTGCCTGTCTCCAGGGCACCAACGGCAGTCGGCGAAGCTTCTGCTGCAGACCGCGTCAGATCCCGGAAATTGGTGAGGAAGTTATTGATTCATGCATGACTGTTTGTCGCTTGGTATTACCAGGAATGTATACTATAATAGGTGGGGGGATACAGGTACGGATTTCCCGTAGGGACGGCCCTAATTGGTCGCTGTCACGTTTTGAAACTTCACCTGTCTTATTCCCCCACCTATTATAGTATACATTCCTGGTATTACGGTATGGTACGCAGACATCGGCACGGTATCAAGGGTGGGGGTATGTAGTTGGGGTTATGTCGGGTCTCAAAATCTACGGTCAGCCACATACCCCCCGGAAAAATTTTTTTTTGCAACATACCCC
>JASAMW010007224.1:0-11355 GCA_030247985.1 Epsilonema sp. ZAB3_2
CACCTGTCATGGTAAAACATGGAAACAAAGGTACGTATACTTTCATCGCACATCGCATCGGTATTACTTTCATCGCACAGGGTTCCATTGAAGCCTTCGTTGCAAGCGCAGGAAAATCCTTTCTCTGGGTTACTTACACAAGTTCCATGTTCACCACACAATTCAGTTCCAGAAGTACTGGTACCGGCCACCGTTTGATCGCACCAATTTACACCTTATGTTACATACAGTACGTACATACTACGTTGTATACTAACTGTACGAAGATGACAACCACGCATGTATTATGCATAGTACAGTACAGTACAATACCTAGCACGTTATTGTGAGAATTATTGTGAGAATTTACCACTTTCACAGCCACTTCCAGTGTAACCAGTCGAACACACACACTGCCCATGTGCGCTACATGTATCTCTAGAAGAAGAGTATTGCAGAGCAATGACATCCCGTTTTTTCCGTTGTTGTGTTGGATCACCACCACCAATGTTCTGAGCAGGTGGATATGGAATGCACCAACCCAGGGGCAAAGGACAGCGAGTGAACAGGCAAATCGAGTTGTCCGGTGAACAATACTGCTCTGAAGTCTCCCCTGTAATGTTGGCTGCTGTGCAGTCTGTTACCACGCCCTGGTACTTTCCATGGCTTAACCCATCGCGATACGCCGGCGTGGCTTGCAGGATGCATCGCCGACTGAACCAAATGGCGTCGGAAATTGCTAAAACACTGCGCACTCTACTTTTTTCAAAAGTTTGTCAGCTGCCAATACAGCAGGACATACTTACACAATACACACCACTCAGATGTTTCAATATCAATGTTATTCATGGAGACACACCAACAGGTTTGTGCATGCACCTTTTTCACACAGAGATCCAGTGAATCCCAGATTGCATTGACATGTGTACCCAGCTTCTGGATTACTGGCACAGTTTCCATGAACACTGCATAGTTCTCCAACTGATTGATGTTGCCCATTAGCCAAATGTGGAAGCTGTTGATCGCACCAGTCAATTGCTGCAGTTACATGCCATTATACACAACAATTCAGAGCAGAGCGACTCACAAAAATGGTCAGTTGTCTTATTTTACATCACAACAGTACCTGTTTTACAGTCATGATCCGTGTAGCCATGAAGACACTGACAATGGGCAGTGCCATGTCCACTGCACAATGGCGGAGGTGTTGGAGGAGGGGTAGGAGATGGCAGAGTAGGACATTGTGGGGGAGGAGGGCATGTTGGACATTGTGGGGGAGGAGGGCATGTTGGACATTGTGGGGGAGGAGGGCATGTTGGACATCGTGGGGGAGGAGGGCACGTTGGACACACTGTGAAAGAAAAAGGCATCATAGCGGTTGGTTATATGCATGCATACATATCCGTATTACTGCAAGACCAATATTTTGCGCGAACACAGCTTGTAACTTAGTAACACATTGCGCAGTGCGCACGTTGTATCTGGAATATTCCATACACAACGTTCGCAGTGTGTTATGTACGAGTTATGTACAAACTGTGTTTGCGCAAACTATTGGTCTTACAGTATTGCACACAGGTAAAGGTAAATTTGAAAGGTGGTCTCTAACTGCAGAGTTTCTTTCTGCTGTCTTTAAACTAGTCGACCGCAGACAGGCCAATTTACTCGGACCGAGCACGTCGGTCTTGTGTGTTGAAGCATAGGAGCCGACGTATACGGTCCGACTTCAGCTCACACCTCATCAGCAGTCTGACAGCATGAGTACTTTTGCCCGCACCCACAACTTCTCGTCTGACAGCGACGAGCTCACACCTTCCTCGCACCTTGCACACACCTTGCTCGCTACGTGAAGGAAAGTTGCCTGTGTGACGCGACGAGTGGCTTTTGGTCTGTGCGCGGTGTGGGCAAGCGAAGAACAAATTTGTAGGCGTGCTTGTACGCAAGCAGGGAGGAGAGCGAAAGAAGTGAAGAGAACGCAAGCGTGCGTGTGTCTGCCACCGGCGACTGGCATGTTTTGTGCACAAGCAGCGGGAAGGAGCGAAAGACCGACGGGAAGGGTGAGAGAAACAAAAGCGCTGTGTGACGCGACGAGTGGCCATGTTTTGTTCACAAGCGAAGAGGAAAAGCGAAGAGAACCAATTGTGTAAAAGTGGCCGTCTGCCGCTGTGAGGAAGAGGGAAGTGTAGGCGGTGCGAGGACAAAGCCTTCGTCTGACGGGCAGGGAAGAGAAAGGTGCGAGAATAATTGAGAAGGGTGCTAGAATAATTTTGTTCGTCGGGTGGCACAAAAGCGCGTGTGACGGGCAGAGTATGGGGGAATCCGTCGCCTGTTCTAGGTGCGTATACGTTACGTGCTAGGTGCGAGTGAGCTGAAAATCCTGTCTGCTGTCGACTACTGTCAACTAGGGTACGAAAATACGCCATTACTCAACCGCGCCATTAGTACTGTACACTGTACAATTCCATTACCCGGAGTTGCCCACCAGTATGCGAAAAATCCAGTGTCAGTATTTGAATAATCAGAAGTGAATGTGACTGTCATGAAGTAACCAGTGGAGTGTACAACTGCTGGTAGCGGTGAATTGTGAGAGCCGCTAATGCTAACCAACAAACAAAAGACCCGTGCAAAATTGCATTTCACATCGTGTCTCAATTTTTTCTTGTTTACGCAACGAGCTGTGATCGTATCGTGAGATGTCAGTTACCTAGTGACATAATATGTGAGTCGTATAATGTACGTACCTTGTAGTAGGGTAGCAGTACTCTACAGATAGTAGGTCCGTTCTGTACTTTAGTTCAGGCCGAAAGACAAGTTTCTATGGAACGTCGTACCTTGCAATGAGGTTGCTGCTACTGACGGCACCATTGTATACTTTGACATAGTCATACGTGGCTTCAGTATAAAAGTAGCTGAAGGCGAGGGAAACAGTGTTTCCCCATGGAGCTTGAATCGTGTATGTACAGTCGTCATTGTTGTCATAATTGCTTGGGTAATGTGGGGAATGAAAACTTCCAGTTTTTATGTAATAGAAATTTATGTCACATTGCCCTTGGACAAAGACATCACCAACCATGAAGGGAGCTAGCAGTGCAGCAGCAATAACTGAATACATTTTTTCGACTTAGGGGCACTTTGTTTGTGCATCCAAATGTTTCGCTTCTACACAGTAGCCCAATTTCAGATTCCTGTCCTTATCAAACAAAGTTCAACTTGCATTTGCCACTGTTTCCACTTGGTAACCATGCCAACTTATGCTCGTCACAACGTTTGTATGTATGTACGAACGTACACGTATGTATGTATGTATGTATGTATGTATGTATGTATGTATGTATGTATGTATGTATGTATGTATGTATGTATGTATGTATGTATGTATGTATGTATGTATGTATGTATGTATGAATGTATGTACGCCCAGTCTATGTAAAGCCTACGTCCGGCTTGTTTACACACAGCAAAAAAAAGAATGCCGATGCAGATGCATGGATATAAACTTCGACGTTCGACGCTATCTTCCAATACCGTATTTACCGGTGCATAGCCCCATGGGGGTATGCAAAAATTGAGAGGTCCCATATGGGGGTATGCATGGGGGGGTTATGCATTGGGGGGGTTATGCATTGGGGGGTTATGCATGGGGCATTTTTTATGTTTTTGAGAGGTGCGCAGACTGCAGAGGCATATTTTTTAGGTCAAAAGCACGTGTTTTAGGGCATAATTGAGGTCCAAACACGGTTATTCTAGTACAATACACCCCCAAGCAGGCTTATAGGCATCTTAGCTTGGTGTGGGAGTCGCTATGGGTACTATATGACCAGCTTACATAGGTAGGTTCAGGTACTGTACACTACATATTATGGGGGTATGCATAGGGGGGGGGTTATGCATTGGGCATTTTTTATGTTTTGCCAATATGGGGGTATGCATTGGGGGGGTTATGCATTGGCAGGAATAGATAACATTATAGAGAGGGGGGAATATATAACTGACGTGTTGAGGCGAAAGGAAGGACAGCGACCAAGTAGTTTCGTATATACGACTCGGTCGTATATGCGATGGAGTCGTATATAGGACCGAAAACAAACGCAAAAGGTCGCATATACGACCGAAAAACTAGGTCGTATATGCGACGCGTCGTATGTATATGCGACAATGGTAGTCGTATATACGAACCAAATTTTGTTCGTATATACGACGCTTGGTCGTATATGCGACCCCCAGAGGTCGCATATACGACGCGTCGCATATACGACCGAGTCGTATATACGAAACTACTTGGCCGCTGTCCTTCCTTCCGCCTCAACACGTCAGTTATATATTCCCCCCTCTCTATAATGTTATCTATTCCTGGCATTGGGGGGTTATGCACCGGTAAATACGGTAAATTCGATGTACGGTATGTTTGCAGTCATAAAGTTTTTTATCACAGCAAGCAGGCTCGGCTTCATCAAAATGAAACCGCCTAAACTTTTACTGTTTGCTTTCGCCGTCTGTGGGTGCGGCACATCCTTCATTTTTGTTCATTGCATACATACACAGTACTATTGTTTGTTTCAATTTAGATAATACCAACCAACCAACCACGCTTTATCATGTCATGTCATATTACTTTTACGGATAGTTTCTGTTTCAGGACATTTAGAGCTGGTTTAGCCTTTGTCTTTTTTTCAGCGTTGTTCTGTAGCTCTTCTGGATCACCCGGAACCGGCTTGTTGACTGGCTTGGCCGTCTTTCCTTGCTTCACAGCTCATCGTCTCTTGACATCTTCTTGTCCATCTTCATCATTCGCACGCAAGCGGTTCTTGGCTCGCTGTTCTCTCATTCGCGGTGTCGCAGCGTCAGAATCGGCGGGTACTGGCAGGCACCAACCGAAAGGCAGAGCACAGTGGGTGGACGGACTCTGACATCGGGGGTCGTCTGGCTCGCAGAACAGGTCTTCTCCGTGAATGACATTGGAAGAACAGTTCAGGACCACATCTTGGTAGCGTCCATTGGCTAGTCCACTTCGATAGGTGGGGGTTGAGTACAAAATGCACCGGCGACTTGTCCAGATAGCACTTGTGTCTGCTACAAAAGAAAAAGTCGATGTACCGGTATGTGTGGTACAGACATCCACAGTACTCTTGAAGTGTCGATGTGAGTCAAGCAAAATTTCAAGGTTTAAAAAAGGTTTGAAAATTATACGAGGGGATGAATCTGAGGTCATTTACTTTCATCGAAAATGTTCCATTGAAGCCTTCGTTGCATGCGCAAGAAAATCCACTCTCTGGGTTACTCGCACACGTTCCATGTTCACCACATAATTCAGTTCCTGATACTCCAGTGCCGGTCACAGTTTCATCGCACCAATTTACCCCTAGATGATGAAACCGCAATGTAATACGGTTGGGTACTGTTTGCGTACGAAAAAGAAAAGATTGTGTGATGTGATGTGTACCTACCATTTTCACAGCCGCTTCCAGTGTAACCGGGCAAACACACACACTCTCCGTGTGCACTGCACGTTTCTCTCAGGGAAGCGTTTTGAGGAGCAAGGACACGCCGTTTTTTCCGTTGTTGTGGATTGCCACGACCACCGATGTTCTGAATAGGTGGAAACGGAACGCACCAACCCAGAGGCAAAGGACAGCGATTGAACAGGCAAATCATGTTGTCCGGTGAACAATACTGATCTGAAGTCTCCCCTGTAATGTTGGCTACTACTGTGCAGTCTGTTGCCACGCCCTGGTACTTTCCATGGCTTAACCCATCGCGATACGCCGGCGTGGCTTGCAGGATGCATCGCCGACTGAACCAGATGACATTATTTATTGCTGAATGATAAAGAAAAAGAAAGAAAGAAAAAAGAAAAAAGCGCAGTAAAGCAGAAAGGACACTGGTTATTAAATAAACTAGTACAACTGATTACCAGTTTCACACAGGGATCCAGTGAATCCTGGGTTGCAATGGCATGTGTATCCTGTAGCTGGGTTGCTAACACAGTTCCCATGGACTCCACACAACTCGCCCACCGTTTGAGCCAGTTCTTCATGTCCATGTGCCAAATGTGGAAGCGGTTGGTTGCACCAGTTAACGACTATACGTACATTACTTTCACGTGTCTGCTTAGGGGAAGAATGGACGACTTAGTGTAAACGAAAAAAATCATCCTTGGCGGATATGCGCCCCAATTATTTGGGTTTTTGAAATATCCAATTATTTGGATACAAAATTATTTGGAGTTTACGAAACCAAATAATTGGGTTTTACGAAACCAAATAGTTGAGGAAACTCAATAATTGGGGAAACCCAATTATTTGGGTTCGTAAAATTCGATAATTTTACGAAACCAATATCGATAACTTACGAAGTCAAATAATTGGGTTTTACCAACACAAAATAATTGAGTTTTACGAAACCAAATAATTGGGTGCCCAAATAATTGGATATTTCAAAAACCCAAATAATTGGGGTAAGCAGAATCAACTGTACGTACCATCAAATTCTCAAAATAGTAACCGTTTGGATAAGCCACGCACGCCAGTAAGAAACTAAGGGCTGATCCCAGTTCCAAAATTTCAGTTCCAAAATTATTTCCGCCTTTTCATTCGCTAAAGTATTGATTTCATGAACTCCTCTAGCGAAAACGTTATCAGGCGTGCATGGCTTATTCCCAATTGTTTACTATTTGGAATGTTTGAGGGTACAGTATGTAGAGGGTACTACCTACAACAGTACATAGCACACCGAGGCACCGACCCCCATACGGTTATACGGTATACAAAACTACATATGTACGTACGCATTATTTTGTAGCGTACCTGTTTCGCAGTTCTGTCCGGTGTAACCATGAGCACATCGACAGGTGGCTGTACCGTAACTGTGGCACAAAGATGATAGTGTAGAAAAACCAGGTGGAGCAGGGCAGGATGGACATGATCCTGCATACGGGTAGTACAATCATGGATACCGCTATGGCTCCTATCCTAGGTATGTAGTGGTTACGTTAAAGGGGTTCGCCGTGGCGAAATCCAGCAGGTAAGGCTGCTATGCTGGGGTGATAGAGCAAGTTCAGCCTTATCTGCTGGATTTCGCCACGGCGAACCCCTTTAAAGGCAAGGGCTACCCCAACATCGACTTGTGAATTTCGAATTCAAACCCATCCTATCAAAAACTATATTTTTATTCGAGTCTTTTGCAAAAAACCGCTTTTCAAAATTCCAATCCGTTCTCGAGTTATTCAATGATAAAGGTTGCAAATTTTCAGTACTGAAGGCGACGTCGGGAACCGTTACGGTAGGTCAGTTTTGAAAAGGGTTAGTTGGAAATACAGCGCCTTTGTTCCTGTTTTTGCTTTTGGGACTTCTACTCTACAGGGTGTATCAGAAGTAACTCTCCGGATGTTTGTGCTTATATCTTCACAACGGAGTGCCACATTCGAGTACGGTTTTTTGCGTTGAATAGCCAAGGCTTCAACGATGATGGAGCCAAAATATTAGCTTCCTAGCATGTCTTGTCACGGCGCTGTAAGCGGTCAAAGTTACGGCGCCTTTTTTGGCGCAAAACGGAGGCAGGGCACTGAGGCGGGGCAACGGATTTGCATTTTTGCTTTTTTTCTCGCTCTTTCAAGTCTATTCACCATTCCACGCTAACTTTTACGCATTTTTGAGCAGTCTTATCGAAGTTAGACGTCAATTTGATCACCATGGCTTCAGCGTCCCAAGGAAAAGCTTGGATGACCGAATTTTGGCTGTAACACTGTTTGCCAAGATTGAATCTGCAAGAGAAGTGCCATGGAGGTGGAAAAACTCTACCAAAACTTGTGCCCCAGACAAAATCTGGGGAGAGAAAAACTGCGGAAAGAAAACTGAGGCGAGAACTGGGTTAGGTAAACTAGGGAGAGAAAAACTGGAGCCGATCTGTACCTGGCCACCTGAAAAAATGTGTGAAAATTGACGCTTTGCAAATCAAGCTGTTCGAGCCGGTTCCTGTTGGCCTAAAAAGTTGAAATTTTGCCTGAATAAACGTTGAAGCCTTGGCTATTAAATACAAAAAACCGTACTCAAATGTGGCACTCCGTTGTGAAGATATAAGCACAAACATCCGGAGAGTTACTTCTGATACACCCTGTATCTCTGGGGAGCCTGAAAAAATGTTCCCTACTGTCCGGGCCACCAGTCCATGCAGCCAATGTGCTGCATTTACAATTCTACCCTTTTCACTAGCCACGGAAACACATACCGTAACGGTTCCCGACGTCGCCCTCAGTACTGAAAATTTGCAACCTTTATCATCGAATAACTCGAGAACGGATAGGAATTTTGAAAAGCGGTTTTTGCAAAAGACTCGAATAAAAATATAGTTTTTGATAGGATGGGTTTGAATTCGAAATTCGTAAGTCGATGTTGGGGTAGCCCTTGACTTTAAGTACATGCCTGAATTCAGTGATATCCAGTATGCAGAAAATCCTTGGTATACGGTAGCACCGTCAGACTTGAAAGTAACCGTCATGGACTTGCTCGGGATGGTGACAACTTGCGACAATCCACTACCACTTTAGGCTGTAAGAAAGGCGACCGTAGGCTATATACCCAAAAGCGCGTTTGGCCGCCCAGAATCCGTCACCTAAGTATTCTAGGTGCGCGTACGTAACGTGCTAGGTGCGAGGACGACAAAAATCCTGTGTGATGTCGGCTAGTGACCACAGTACTTATGTGTTGTGAGTGCGACACGCATACATACTTCCTCATCATCATTCAAAATCCATTCATTAGCCTTCCTCCTTACGTTGTAATTCGATTGCTGGCACCGATTCCGCCATTGTATACTGTGACAAGGTCAGAACCCCCTTCAGTACTGAAGGTTGTGAAGCACAGGCAAATTTTAGTGGTGGGCCATGGAGCATGGACGGTGTATGTACAGTCGCGATTGTTGGCATAGTTGCTTGGGTAGTTTGGTGAATGAAATACTCCAGTCCTTTGACCATCCACATGTATGTTACACTGCCCCTGAACAAGGCTAATGTCTAAGACTACGAGTGAAAATAGGGCCGCAGTTAGAATGAACTTGGAAACAGTACCCATACCGTTCTTTCTATGTACCGTAATGAACGAACGGTGCAATTTACTAGCACAATGCAACACATCGACAGCCGGCGAAAAACGTCGAAGTGACACACCTGCAGTTGACAATATGTATGTACACTATACGATTACAGTACCTATCGTACGGACGGGCCACTGCCTAATCAATCGCTGCTTTTCACTCTTCCCAATACAGGAGTTATATATTTTTGCTAATACAGGCACCATTTTATGTACAGGGTGTCTCATAATAAACCGTCCACCTTCCCGTGCATGTAACTCTGGAACCACACATAGATTTTAACGCGGTTTTTTGTATTTTGTAGCCAAAGCTTCAACTGAGATGTGTACAAAATTTTAGCTTCCTAGGCCCAGTGGAAGCTGCTCAAACACCTTTTTCCTCCAGCAGTCAAAAACAAGGTTTTTCGAACTGGTAATGCCGATTTAGGGGTAATTCTGTGCACGATTCATAATAAAATTAGCCTCGTAATGAAGAAAGATGTCCCAAAATGCTAGGAAATGTGTATCTCATGCATTATCCCCAGTGCCAGCATAGCAAACGCATGAAACAGGGTATCTTTAAAAACTAAAACCGATATTTTCTCCATAGTAAAGGAAAACGTCAATTTTGAGCTTCGAGATTCAAACCGTCGTAGTCTCCGAAGTATGCGGACCACATAGTTGAAATTTTGTACACTTACTTGTTGAAGCCTTTGCTACAAATTACAAAAAACCGCATGAAAATCTAAGATGTGGTTCCAGAGTTACATGCACGGAAAGGTGGACGGTTTATTATGAGACACTCTTATGTATAAAAGGTTACGCGCGTCGATGTGCTGCTCCTATGGAATGCATCACATCTCATCCCAGATGTTTATTGCCGCATTCGACTTCCTTTCCTGCCCTCAAATCGAATGGAAACAAACACACACAAAAGCATGCTGCTATAGAGATTATAGTATAATCTCTATATAATATATATGTCGTAGCCGGTTCTCAAATCTAGCTTGATTTCAAATCGAGCTAGCTGGTTTTAGAATTTGATCTCCAGCTAGCTTGTTGTGAAATCCTTCGAAAATTTGTCCAAGAGCTAGCTGGAAGTAAAATCTTTGAATAGATAGCGTTTTTCTGTAATTTTTTTTGACACCCCAGAAAAGTGGCGCTGCTTTAGACAAAAACTTATATTTAATTCGCAATGACTCAAAACATTTTTCATGCTTGTCAATCAAACAGCATAGAGGAATGTCATTATTAGCAGACGACAACAGCTTTATTTTGGGTTTTTGCAGATCTCTCCTTTATGGCATTTCGATGAACAAGTCAGTTCTCTTTTGAAACAGGGGCACTTCTTTGTGCGGCAAATTTTGCAGGGGCATTTGCACAGCGATTTGCAGGAGTAGCTCGTTTCAGATCGGTAGGCCTTTGTGAGCGCGATTTCTTGATCAGGTATCTGTAACTTCTTGCTGGCTCCACTGACTTTGTGCAATTGCTCAGACAGGAATGGTGAAGTAATTTTTCCCTGTTCAGTACCAAGCCACAACTTTCTTCCATCCTTTTTGATAACTTCTGCAAGGATATTTTTTAGGGCAGGTATTACTTCTGTCCATCCGTGGAATAGGTTGGAGCACATGGTCTCCGACTTGCAGGTCAGTGGTAGATGCCTTTCGCTTGTTCAGAACATTTTGCTGGCCTCTGTTGTTGCAGTAGTTTATGAAACCAGCTATGCGCGTTTCTATCACCTCAACAGTGGGACCCAGTCTACAGGTGGATTGCCGAAGCTTCCAGATTAGGAACGTGCCCTTCTCCAGTGGTTCTTCATCGGGGCCATTGAATTCGTGGGCCAATACTTTGGTAATCTCAAATGCGCCTTCATCTTTTCCCACTGACATGCCATGAACTTTTTCTCGGCTGAAGTTTCTGGTTGCTATCGCAACAGCAACAGGTGGGGACTCAGCCGTTCCTTCTTGGTAAAGCAGATACAGTGGTGACCCAGCTGCAGCACTGTTCTGGGTACGCTCTGTTCTGTCTGTCTCTGTACAATGATCATGTTGAAGATATAAGCTCACGCCCAATCTTGCGTTGTTCTTCTGGGTGTGGATAAAAAATACACTTTACATAAATTTGACTACCAGCTAGCTGGAAGTTGAATTCTATTTCCAGCTAGCTTGTTTCGGAATTTCACATCCAGCTAGCTCGATTTGAAATCAAGCTAGATTTGAGAACCGGCTACGACATATATAATCAAGACTACATAAGGTAAGAGAGACTATGCCAGCCAGTATTGGCTTCGTGTTCCATGCTACGGCCGTTT
>JASAMW010007225.1:0-25608 GCA_030247985.1 Epsilonema sp. ZAB3_2
GATTGGAAGAATACTTGTCTCATTCGGTCTTATGGTTGCTGAGATATACTAGGTGTCCCGGTTTACCCCGTTTCCGGGTTTACCCCACAATAATTTGGTAACGACCGACAAACTACGTATATATACGTACGTTATGTGCTGTAAGCACGTACATACATCTGTTCGTACACTTGGCTCCATGCACGCAGTACGCATAGTGTTTTGTACCTAATCGAAGTCTTTCGGCGTAGGACGTCGCCTTATTCATAACCCCCGGACTTTTGGCCACGATCACAGAGTTCTTATAATCCGGGATCTGCAAAAGTACGCAAAAGTCACTAGTCGACATCAGACAGGCCAATATACGCCTATCGAGTTCGTCGGTTTTGCATGGTGAAGCATTGGAGTCTATACTTCAATAGGCAAGGCCGACAAGCTCGAAACGAGTAAATAGGTTTAGTTGAAATAAGGAAAAGTGTCAAAAAGCTCATATTGAGAACACTTCACAACGTATAAAATGACACTTTTTCTGGCATTCCGGGAAAGGTGTCGGAAGAAATGTACACGTTAGAGAAACGGATGAAAACGACACGTCTACCTCACGCCGTTCCTATTTCAACCACGCCAATAGTGGCTTGTCTGATATCGACTACTGACGATCACACTTTATGTACAGTGAAGTACTGTCAGTCAGTTTCGGTGCACATGATGAATAAAATACCTTTTCCTTGATGTATTGCAGAAGAAAGGGCGAAGCTCTGAGATTGTCCACTGGGATAGAAAAGAAGCCCTGTATCTCTTTCCGGTACAAATCCATAGTGATGAGCTTTTGGGCACCTGATAACAGAAATATGCAACAAAATCACAAAATTTTAATTGGCATTAAAATGCCCATCCAAACGAGAGCTGATCCAGGAATTGATCAATATGAAAGGAGTAGAATGGGTGAGGTCGCATATCCAGTTTTGCAAGAAAAAGCGCTTCAGCGCCGTATGCGACCTCATCCATTAGTCAGCAGTATTTACGGCAAAAAGTAGCCATGCTTTTCACTCAGCACACTGCTGACCTTATTCCCCAGACTCCAATATTCATCAAATCCCGTCTGAACGATGTAAGACATGCTTACCTGCTTTGCAGATCATTTCAGCGACGAGTTTTGAAGCGATGGCACTGCGTTTTCGCATCTTGCACTGCTTACTGTAGGGCAGATAAGGCATGACGACTGTTGTACTCCGAGCAGAAGACGTCTTGCAAGCGTATATCATTATCAACAACTCCATAATATCGTTGTTTACGTCTCTATAATGGACAAGACAGGGTACAGTGGGGTAAACCCGGCCACATAGGCTCATTTGAACTTGCTGTTTCAGGAAATGATGAACCGAATAGCTCATTTGAAAGAGGAGAGTTCAAGGAATCGATTGGTATTCCGTTTTGTCTCAATCGGTCCATTGATTGCTGAGATATACAGCCTTGAAGCTTAGGTGGCCGGGGTTGCCGGGTTTACCCCATCGTGCACCCTACATGGACAATTCACTGTTCAAGTAAACTCGGGGCAAATTTGGAAAGAGCAAATGAAAGATCAATGCTTACTTAGTTCCCGTTTGCAGCAGAAAAACATGCTTCCCTCTCACGGTTTGTCGTATTTCCACCGTTGTTTCTGCAAATACAGTTACAGTACATACGTAGATACACACCACATTCAGCCAGCAATTAGTATGTATAAAGCAAATGGCCAAAACCATACCTTTATTTGGTTTATTGTAGACAGTGCATTCACCTAACGGTATTCCCAATCGGCTAAAACACACAGCACACCATCATGTATCATATGAGGGTCCTGTACGTGTACATAAGGTTATCACCACACGCTGAAACGTGGTTTACGTGGCGATAAGTTGAGCCAATTCTTTGTGCGAAGATCCAGCGAATAGCACGTAGCCCGACTGATTATTATCACTGTTATCCATGTCTCTCCATCCAATCCTTTCTCTTCAAGTAGCTTCCAGATCCAGAAAGCACGTGAGGTCGAGGTGAGCGTGAGCGTGAGAAGAAAACCTCACATATTCATGGACGTCTGGCTCTACAAACGAAATCGATTCAAACAATACAAAGGACCCACTAAAATATTTCTCCACAAACTCTGTTCCTTCAACGCTGGGTGGGGCCTGGCATAGACTTCCTCATTACGTAGGGACAACTCAACAGGTGATCTCGCCCATTCAACATATTTTCACCTGTGCTGGCGTGCCGCCTGATCAGGAAAATCCATTTGAAAAATTATTTCCCCTCGAGTACCTGATTTCTCAAGCTTTGTTCGTACGTGCGATATACGAGTACCTACATATGTTGCTATTCAGCAGTCATCAACTTTATGAACCCAAATGCACGTTCTAATGATCATATGCACGTAAGTATGTACAGTATGTTCGTATGCCGTCGTGGAGCACATACCAATTTCTGAACATGGTCGTAACCCTTATTCGACGGCAGATTCCATTGATAAGAATGTAATTGTGTCGTTCAGGCTTGAGTTGAAACGGACAGACAATCGCGTCATGCACGCCGAAGCACTCGAAAACAGTTTTCACATTCGTGGTAGGTCGGGACTCCTTTGAGAAAAAGCTGAAAATAATCAACTTTATTGTGCCCAACTGACTGCCTCTATTTTCGTACCGAACCGTTCTACAGTACGTTACGTAGATTAGATAGCGAACAGTGAAGAATTGCCTAGAAGCAGGCGAGTTCGTCTTGCCGTAACAAGCGCTCAAAAACTGCATGGGCCGTCAGCAATTTACTAAAGTATTTTTCGTTTTCCGCGCTCCACAGTCTTTTTTATCGGATAAATGGCCACGAAAGCGCACTCGCGATTCGCAAAAGTACACAACGGCGCTTCAGGAAAATTGCTATAGACGTTTTCCAGCTGATGCTGCAAGGACTCAACAGCCCCTTTACCAACCTCTACTGGAAAAAAAGCCACCCACCCGTTTTGGTTCCCTATTTCCCGTGTGTACCGTTGTTTGTTCCAAGACGCTATTAAAAAGAATAGGATACCGCTTACCGTAATCCGAAGTGATTTTGAGATTTCTTGCAACACTTAGCACAGAACATTTTATTTATTTTGCTTCTAAAGTCTCTCCCTGCCGCTCTGAAACAAACGGCATCATTACGTTGAAGTATCTAAGCTGTTTCTTTGTTTGTATGCCTTGGGGAAAAGCTCGGAGATGAAACCCCAAGCTGTTTCTGTATCCGTGGATCGCTTTATTCTCTAGTAGATGCACAGCATTGTTGATTCATTGCACGCAGCATTGTAAGATTTTACGCTTTACAGGAGAAATTTTTCTGTAGCAGTATAATTTGACGGCTAAAGCCAGCTAAAGAGCATTGTTCTTGTCTATTCTTATCACTTTCTGCTTGTCTCAACTTTATGCTTCACGTTTTTAGCGCCGCACAGAGAATAGACAAATCCCTTCCCATCCTAACTGGAAGTAAAGTAGGCACTGTATTATACCAAATTTATCCACCCGATATGTTCGCGAGTTATGCCAATTGCTACCATATGCATAGGCTAAGTACGTATTGTACGTTTTGTCATTGTGTGATTGACTGATAAGAAAAGTCAAGAAGACGTCAGACCGAAAAGAACAATAGGACTATTATTGCTAATTGCACGTCTAAAATATCCACGAAAAGCTTACGTACGATTCTTTTCAGTACATTTTAGGGCAGTTTCTTCCACGACTATCAAATCGTCATAAAATATTATAAGTACGACAATACCGCCACATTCTACAAACTAATTACAAAGGTGCAAATGACTTGCATATTTTTTGCTGCGAGCTGCATGTCGGTTCCAAATTAACGGCGGTATCTTTTTTATTTGGTTCTATTGATGAATTTATTCTACTTCTAGCAATGCAAAACCGACTAAATTGTGAAGTAACGAAATATTGTTGCTTACTCAGGGAAAAATCCGGGTGCAAAATCTGTCACAGTAAAAGTGAAAAGCTGCTGCAAGTTTTCTCTGCGCATTCGCTTTTTTGGCGTCCGTTTTATAGCCTATGATTACTAGTAAATAAACTTGTTTCAGGATCAGAACTACTTTATTGGTTTCCCACTTTTTGTTATGAATCTGCTCAAAACTTTGTCGTGGGTTTTTGTGGAACTTGTAATTCTCTGCAAGCGTAGAGATGATTTTGGCTTTATTTATCAATCACAAATTCCTTTGGCGAAAAACTGTTTTTTATTTGTACAATTTGATCGATGGGAGGGCTTTGAAACGACTTTATCATAATCTTGGACTGACATATTGTTTTGTTCTGTATCATTTTCTTTTGTATGTTCTAAGCATAACTATGCTACTATAGGCCTACTACGTAGTATACAGGGTGTCTCACGTACAGTAGACCTACCTAACGATCCAACCTTATAACTTCCATAATATTACAGTAGATATCAGGCTCAAATTTTGTCCTCAGAAACCCAAGAATATACCATTTGTTGTGGCAAAATTTGAGCCAGATAGGTCAACTATGGATGAAATTACGAGCTTGTAAACGTGGACCCTGTTTTTCGCATTTTCAGCACTGAACGTGGTTTTGGGACAAAAATCTTTGCTGAGCATGGTCAAGCAGCTCATCCAACATTGAAATATGGCGGAACAATAATGGCTGAACATCATCACGGTCCAGAACACAAAGGATCATACAAAAATACAGGCGATTTACCGCCCATCACAGCCTTCAAGGAGCTATCGAGGTCAATACATAGCGGCACCAATGATTTCAAAATGTTAAAAAACGTGGTCACAAATTTGCAAGCTCGTAATTTCATCCCTAGTTGACCTATCTGGCTCAAATTTGGTCACTTCAAATGATATATTCTTGGGTTTCTGGGGACCAAATTTCAGCTTGATAGCTACTGTAATACGGAAGTTATAAGGCTGGATCGTTAGGTAGGTCTACGTGAGACACCCTATACATACAGCCTACATAATGTGAGTGAACTTGCGACAGGCGGAACTGGGTGGGAAGCGCCAAATTATTGTGGTGGGTTGCATCGAGGTGTGAACTTTGAGAGGACATACATTGTAATATTATTACGTTAACATTATTGCCTATATTGGAAGTACGTTACGTACGCATATACTGTATGTATGTAATGTACGTACAGTATATTGGTGAATGCATAACAATTAGACGCCAATCTCTGTACCTACCTGCAGAACCAACCCAGGGAATTCTTCTTGAGAGCATGGAGGCCACCTCAAATTACTCATTCGACCTTGAAAGAGACATGCAGCACTTGGAGCTGCAGCATTCTTATGACGAACTGTGCACCAACGCGAGCGGCATCGACCGATTTGCCAGTCTCTATTCCTCTGTCGCCTACTTAACCGATGGTCCTCTGTCCATGGCTGTCATACTACAGGGTCTGGTGGGAAATGTGTTCACTTTTCTCGTGTTTTACCGACATTCGCCGCCTCGGCCCTGCATCTTTCTCTACCTGATGGTCTTAGCAGCTTGGGATTCCGGTGTCCTCCTGTCCGCTATGCTCATGTACTGTCTTCCGCGACTGATTTTCTCTAATTCCATTGAATCTACTCTGGGACCCTATGTGCACACGTATCGCTTCTGGCTCTACTCCAGCAATTGCACGCTGATTGGAACTGTGTGGACCGTGTTGGTGCTGACTGTGGAACGCTACTTGGCGCTGTGTCATCCGTTGAAGCATCGCTACCTGCTCAATCGCGAGAATATCAAACGAATTCTTGCTGGCATGGCACTGGTGGTCTGCCTGTACACTTTGCCACGGCTGTTCGATCTCGTGGTAAGTGGTAAAATAAGCTCGTTGTCTGTCACCAAGCTTCATTCTGCATACTATTGTTTTTTTAGCAAAGCCTAGAAAGCCCTTCTTACCTCTCACCCAAGCTCTGTCACCCAGTACCTACGTACGTATGTACTAAAGCGGATTTGTGCCAGAGTTGCTAGCTAATCCAATCTGACTATCTGGACGGACAATTATGAATGTCAGGCGTGACTGGAAAGAGACAAAGAAAATGATGCCTGATACGGTGTTCTCCTTTTGCAGATCATCGACTGCTGGAGCGAGGCAAAGCGGAAAACGGAAGCCACCTTCACCTATTCCAGCCTGGCGCTGAACCCAGTGTACAAGACGGTGTACAAGGTGGTGGGGGGTTGGCTCTTCTACTCCGTCCTGCCTTGCATGCTGCTGTTGGCGCTCAAGCTGCGCATCTCCATCGCTATGAAACTGGCCGCATCAACCAGAGCTGCACTCACCACCCTTGCTCCCTCCACAGCGACTGCTTCAGCTGGAAGCAGCGATAAAATGCTCCGTGCCGTCATATTCAAGGTAAGGTAATCTATGTACGTACATATTGTACATAGCTTGCAAATGCAACAACGACGTAAAACAGCCTAACCAAAAATATATAATTCTGCTTATATATTTTTATATATTTTTGGCCTAACGGATGCTGTGAAAAAAATGCAACTGTGTTACAGTTTCTGTGCTGTCACAGTCTTCCAACAGCAGTGGACATTATCGAAGCAAGTGTTTCTGGAGAAGAATTTGTCAAGAACCCGCTAATCGACTACGTCATTGTGTTCAGCAATTTTCTTGTCATCGTGAACAGCGGAACCAATTTCTGGATTTACCTCTGCTTCAGCCAAAATTTCCGAAGTGGATTCGCTCAGTTGCTCAAGCTTCCATGCGGTATGCTTATGCTATGCAAGTACGTAGTTTTTGCATGCGTTTTGTGCTTGTTTGTATACGTACAGTAGTAGTATGTACGTACATATGAAGAATGTTGTCCTTCATACGCAAAGCGTCCACAAAACATGAAGATTGACAATTGCCTAATAAATTGACAGAAAAATGATTGTTTTTCAGCGAAAAAAGTCGATAACTCAGCGTGCGCTGTTGGACTGTTGGACCGTCGCATCAGTGCTAATGTCGACAACTGCGGACGACCACGATTCCACACCAAGGAACGCACTGTCGTGATAAACGCTGAAGAACAGTTAGAAAACAAGCAGGAACAAGAGCAAAGAGCAAATAAGCCGACTATGATTCAAGAACAAAGAAGAACTGGACCGACTAAGAATCAAGAAGAAGAGCAGAGACGTTTCATCAAGTACACTCCACCGCCGCCGCCGAATATGAACAATGCTGAGAAGAACTGTTGCGTTCCGATCCTTATTCGACAAACTACTAATAGCATATCGCTCTGAATGCATGTACAGTACATACCCTAAGTGCATCCGCCCGCTCTGTCTGAAATAAAGAAGTAGTTTGTCCAAATAAATTAAGATTCACGACTTTGGGTCTTCAAAATCGTCTTTCATATCATTCCACTGCCAGCAACTTACTACAGTACATACGTATGTACTTTATTGCTTTGTGTACATACAGAATAAATCACGCCATATCACCAATCCTATCATATCAAGCACGACTTTAGTAATAGCTGCAAAGCAAAGTTACTAAGTACCGTGAAATACTGTTGTGCATGTGCACATAGTAGCATGGTTCAGCTACGACTCCTTTTTCCAATCTTATTGATCGTTCCTCGGGCTTCGTTCGGCCTCAGCTGAAAATGTTGCTATAGCCTATGTATATGTAGGCAGCAGAGGCGCCACTTTTTCTGAGCGTCAGCTAAATTAGCTCAGTGCGCTTCATCCTAAGAAAGATAGCATGTACATGAGTCGGTTCATGATGAAAGAGCAGCCTAAGCCTATTCTGCTTTGTCCTTTCACGCTCTCTGCGTACCATGGATTTTGACCGCAAAACTGACCAGTTTGCTTTGAGTCATCGTAGTCAATGGCGCCTCTCCATAATTCATTCATGGCATTTCCTGAATCGGTGAAGTTTACGAAACAATTTAGTTAACAAAATTATGCTTTTGGCGCACTTCATCGTAATTTTCTTCATGGAAAGAGGCCTTTTATCCGTACATGGACGTGAGGACGCAGGCGCATGTAAGTACGGTACTGTGGTTGTGGCCGATAAGACAGGCAGCCGAACGTGTCGCTGTGATAAGGGATACATGGGAAAGGCCTGTGATCGGCGGATCCGTTGCGAATTCGGATACTTCGACAATGGCCGCGGTACTTGCGTTTGCGACAAAGGCTACTTCGGCCAATACTGCAACTCACTGGTTGGTTTCACGCATGTTGCTGGCGTATGCGGATGTGCAGAACTACAGTATAAGTTCAACGTAGGGTACCATGGGGGAAAGTCGGCCACGGGAAATTTCGGCCACCTAAGCTTCAAGGCATTATATCTCGGCAACCGTGCGACCGATTGAGACAAGTAGGATATCAATCGATTCCTTGAACTCTCCTCTTTCAAATGAGCTATTGGGTTCGCCATTCGCTGAAACATCAAGCTCACGGGTTACGTTTTTCAAAAAGAGGTCAAAAATGACCAAACTTTAGACAGTGCGCAAAAACACCCTGTATGGTATAAATGAACACCCAGTATGTGGAGGGCAAGGGGGCATCGTACCCTACCCCCAGGCGAAGTTTCAACCAAATCGCCCCACTGGTACTGGAGATATAGCAAAAAACAATTTCAGTACTTAGTGGGGTAATTTCGGCCACCTAACGCCTGTACTGAAGGATGGGAAAAGTCGGCCGGCCGACTTTACCCCCCAGTACTGAAGGAAACTGCAACATTGTAACGTCAGCGAAATTCTTCCTAGTTTGAGCTGATTTTTAGCAATTAGTTAGCTGATCCATTTTGGAACTTGTTCTGCTTCTCTTGCCACAGAGCGCACCCCGAAATTTGTCCTAACAGTCTAAAAAATAGCTTGAGAATCAAGTTGATTCTTATAGGTGGCCGACTTTACCCCCCGCCAGTACTGGATTCATAGGTGGCCGACTTTACCCCCCAGTACTGAAGGCAACTCCAACACTGTACTGGCAGCGAAATTCTTTCATTCACGCCCATCCACCTGTTAGTTAGAGCGAATTGACTGGCTATTTGGCTGGCCGATGCATTTGGCAGACTGTTCTGCTTCTGTTGCAACTGACCGCACCCTGATATTCGTCCTGGGAGTCTCAAAATACACTCTTTTCTTAGGTGGCCGACTTTACCCCCAGTGGCCGACTTTACCCCCCAGGATAAAAAGCGCCATAACTCTCTAAATAAGTTTAGCAATGCAGTCGCACTTGGCACCCTAAACTCAGCTTCAAAAGACCTATCTTTTGGTATATTACTTGCTTTATTTCAGGCACTGGTTCCTGAGATCTGATTAGGTGGCCGACTTTCCCCCATGATACCCTATAAGTTCCCCATTAAGAAAATCCCATTCGCTTTCTTGATTGACATTTTCACAAGCTTCTGGCACTGAGCGAGCACTGGCTGCAAAAAATTTTTTATCCTAATTTTTATACAGGGACTATTTCGTGAAACATCATTTTCGCGAGTTCACCTTGAGCAGGCGTTCATAACGGATGCCTTTCGAGCGCATGTTTGAAACCAACCATTGACGCCACCTCCGCCATCAACAACTACTGCTCTACCTCTCGCAATCTGTAGGCAGACTGCGGATCAGACCATTAACTGTACCGACTACAATAGCACAGCTGCATTATTGGACGCAGATGCCAGCCGCGCACACCGCAATTGGATCATCGGCGTTACTGCTGCGTGCACATCGGTGCTGCTGTTTGTCACTGGCGCAGTGGGAATGGCGGTTTGGTACGTGCGGCGATGGTGGCGACGCAGGGTGCAGCGCCAGCAGCTTAAAGGCCTCAACCTACGCGCGCCCTACTCCACCCGAACCGTGCTCAGCCTATCGCCAGCAGTGGTGCGTATAGCCGCCGTCTCTGAACAGCACAGCGAAGCCATGCTCCTGCCACCGCTTCACGTGTCATGCAGCTACAACGCGGCGGCGGGTACTGGAGCAGCAACCGCTTCCAGCACCAGCACCTCGTCACATCAGCAGGCTTTGCTCCTGGAACAGAACTGCGTATCCTGATTCCTGATAGCAATAGCTGATCGATTATGCGAACTGCTTATGAGTGTGCTCTATGTACTGTATACGTACGGTACGTGTACTGTACCTACAAAAGGTACTGAGGCCCCGTGCTCCAAACCGGTGTTTCTATTCTCCTCATACAATAAGCTTGTACGTATTTTCCATTTTGCTCAAGGTCCATGCACTGCGCATGCATTCCGGCTCCTGTAGGTGTACCGTAAAATATTCGGAGTAATCATGTACATGTAGGTACGTGTACGTAATTCGGTGTCGTGATATTCTTCATATAAATGCTAAATTGAATACGTGTCAGGCATAAAAATTCCAGAATATCCTGAGCAAATTGAGCAAGGCAGCATACTCCACGTTTTGCAAGCAATCAATCAACAAAGATGAAAAATTCATTGATAATTTTCCAGTTGCCAGAGTTTCACAGTTGCGTCATCGCTGGCGGACGCCAATAAACCCGGCGTCTTTGGATTCCAGCGCACGCAGTTCACATCTTCTGCATGTGCAGTGGCCAGAGTTTGGACTAGATCGAAAGCAGTTACGTCGGGCGAATCGGAGGCTTCTTTGCTGCTCTCGCAAAAAAGGCGGATAGCGTTGTCGGCGCAACCGGTGACTATGTAGCCGGTGAGTGGACACCTGTACAGTTCATGACAATTCGTACAGTAGGTGCTAGACCGTATGTCAGTAATCGATAATGCAACAATTAACGTGCAAGATGAGGAAGGGGTTTTCCTCTCTTTCGAGCAGTGTACCCATTTTGTGCCACACAGCATGTTACTAGGATCATCGGATCACCATTACATATTTGTGTTGGTACTGTACATACGAACGTGTATGGTGTGTACTGTAAGTAGGCTGCTTTCCATAAAATACATCTATGTACTTACCAATCGACGCTGTAAATGGGTCCGTCATGGTAACCTTCGTCTATCACACAAACTGACTTCCATGCACCCTTGGTGGGGTCCGCCCCTGTGTCACCGGACGGTGGAAAGCGTTGCCATATCTGAATATAACGTACTACCACTGTAAAAAATAGCATCTCCCAAGGTGCTCACCACAAGCAGGAAATGCGTACATACTGTAGTTCCAAGCACTAAGAACATGAACTTCTGATCATCCCAGTAAGATGAGTAGTAAACATTAAGAGATGTTTACAATTAGAGTTTGATCCTGACCGGCGCTAACCAGGCGATTGCCATCCGAGTCAAAGGACACAGCCCATACTGTGGAGGAATGCGCAGACTCCAAGCACTGACACTGCACCCAATCTTCACCATCGAACCCGTAGAACCGAATGGAATCGTCGTAGCCACACGAGACCAGATACTACAAAGTAAAGCATACATGTACGGCCTATACCAAACGGTACTACGCATATGTACATAATGCTTGTACAACAGCCAGGATGTGGTGCATATTCATTCGCCTACATCAACAGCTGGATGCCATCTGACGCACTTGACATCTTGACTGTGATTTTGAAGAATGGAAGAACACTGGAACTCTTCGTCTTCATCCACTGTAAAAAATGTCCATGAATGCTGTAAAGTGCATGCATGCATACTTAGTATACGTATAAAGTACGTAACTATCACACTCATATGCACAATGCACATTATCCAACCTTACTTTCCCAGACCCAGACGGATTTGTCCCGACTAGCCGTTGCCAGATATTGACCACTAGGCGACCAGGCGACACTCTTCACCTCGTTCTCGTGTCCTTCCAAAGGTTGCTTCATCACCCATTCCCCATCACTACACAACAGGCCGGGCAGCAATTGCCATTCAAATGTAGCATAGACTCGTCCCAAGCGTGTGTGAATGATGTACATACATACGTAAGCGAACTTACTCCTTTGATTTCTCCCACAAGACAACAGTGGCGTCAAAGCTAGCCGAAGCAAAGTAGCGGCCACACGGCGAAAAGCAACAGCAGCGCACGGTTCGACTGTGGCCATCGCTCAATTCAGCGCTACATTTCCAAGCAGCTAGAACATAAGTAAAGTAGGCACATCAGATACTGTTTACAAGATACTCAGATACTCATATTCAATACGCACTCAGGTTCCGGTATGGAAAGCCTGAGAAAAATGCAATAAAACAGCCTGTACACCTGTGGTGGCATCTCCAGTGGTTTCGATGGCATTAGCAGCAGTGGGTGTGTTTCTCCATAGGCGTACAGTTTTGTCGGTGCCACAGCTATACAGGGTGTCCCCATTCCAGCTCCATCCCACGCTCCAAACGCGGTCATCGTGATTCGTCAAAGTACACAATGGTTGCAGCATGCTGAACCGTTTCACTGCTCATCCAGAAACCTGAGAATGAAGATCAATATTATGTAGGACTGGTAGCATGTATGCAGTGTACTACGTGCCATGTGGGATACGGTGTGCGTACTGTACATGTGTACAAATGTACGGGTTCGTCATCATCGGTTTGGCCACGTATAAAATGCATACTTAACACAGAAGCAAATACGATCTAAAATAACTACATACTAGCCATGCTCCTAGTGAGAAGTGACCATCTCAACACAATGACATAAAATATTTGAGATGTGAACTACTTCGTTCAGTTGACATGACAGAAGTACTAGTCATTTCCAGAGCTGGCAATAAAGGCGATGTTCAGCATACACTTTCTCGATATGTCTCATTACGCAAGAAATAAAAGGTGACGATGGATGGCATGGATATTACGTACCTTAGTAGAATAGGTAAGTGAGTGGGTGGTCAATGAATAAGGGCCAACTCACTTCTTCGAGATGCCTCATTTAGTAGGAATCAAAAGCCGTTACTAACCTAATTATCGAACCTACAAATTATTGCTGTTCATACATAACAAATGATATGCGCTTCGACTCCATTGCGTAAGAATAAGAACGAACCGAACCAATGCCATACAGATACAACAATTCGGTAAACTTGAGCTTGGCATACATTACGGGGGCGGGGGGGGGGGGGGGCCGGGGCGGGGGTGGGGGGGGGGGCGGGGGGGGGGGGTCGCGGGGGCGGGGGGCGGCGGGGGGGGCGGGGGGGGGGGGGGGGGGGGGGGGGGGGGGGGGGGGGGGGGGGGGGGGGGGGGGGGGGGGGGGGGGGGGGGGGGGGGGGGGGGGGGGGGGGGGGGGGGGGGGGGGCCGGGGGGGGGGCGGGGGGGGGGGGGGGGGTGAGGGGGGGGGGGGGGGTGCGTGGGGGGGTGGGGGCGGGCGGGGGGGGGCGGGGGGGCGGGGGGGGGGGGGGGGGGGGGGGGCGGGGGGGGGGGCATTGGGTGGGCTCAATTGTATAGGGGCACTTACGAAGTTGTCTTTTTTCTCTTCTTTTGCTGATAAGGTAATAGGCTGGAGATGCACACCAGTCTATGAGTGAAAAGCTGAGAGAGGCAGTGGTGGTATAGTTTTGTGCTGGCAGCTCAGCTGAGATGGAAGTAAAGCTCAACTGTTTGATTCCATCTTCATCAACATAGAACAGATCGATGGCAAACTGTCCATGTGCATCCAGCAGTGTGATGTTCAAGATCGATTGCGATTCTGTCCAGCGCGATGTGAGCACTGAAATGTTCAGGTGTCCTGAATGCACATGCGATTCACATTCACTTGCTGGTGAGGCTAATGTCCAGCAGAAGTAATGGAGCTGCCATTGGTTTCAGAGTGACAACCACACTGGCTTCTTCCAGTCCATTGCTGCTTTTAGAGATGTGTTTCACTGACTCAATAAACTTGTATCTCTCAATCACATCCACTCCAAGGAATGGTCATTGCTGATGGACCCTGAGCTATTGCGAAGAACATGACATTTGAAGATGTCAGATGGTATCTGTCCACATATGATTGCTTTTTGCAGTCGATTACTGAGGGTGGTGTAGAGAGGTACAGACTGAGTGATGGGTCACCTATGGTCCAGCTCCCTTGCTCGTATCTGCCAACCAGTCTGTTTGGATCATAGTTGAAATAATCGTTGACTCTTCCATTATCCAGAAGTTTGAAGTGGGGTATATTCTGTTCAAAAAAGTAGTATTTGTCACTATTTTTGAGCTGGAACCTTGGCCCACTGGAAGAAACGAATATGTGCGTTTGTGACAGCTCGTCTATTCCATTCAAACTGAGCACATTGGCTCCAAGTGGCAAGATGGACCTTGATTTGGACTTGTACAGACTCCATCGGCCACTGTGTAGGATGAAAATATCAATATGGAGAAGCATCCTTGGTCTGGGACTGGCAAAATTCACAGCGGTGAATTTTCTCTCCTTGTATGGTTGAACAGAAAGTTTGCAGCATAAGCTCGCGCCACTGTTCTCAGCAACTTCTTCTTGTGGACATCCCTGGCTGGTTTGACCTGAATGATATCTGGTAATGCAGATATGATTGCCATTTGTGCAAGGCTGCTTGTCAAAATCCAGTCGACAAAAATTGTCTCCACCAGGGCAGTCGCATTTACAGTTGAATGAGCTGCGGATGCAAAGATGTACTGTATTCGAATGTCGTAGAATTGCTCATAAGAGTGTAGGATATTGCATAGAATAGAGCTGTGCCTCACTTGTTCGTGGATTGGTTCAGTGCTTGGGTCAGGTAATGAGAAGAGAGGATGGTGAAGCTAGATTAGTGGATTTGGTTGATAGCATGATGAGTGACTGTTGCATTCTGGTCATGAATTACTGTCAAGCTTCAGATACATAGGCATGGAATGGCATAATAAGGTGGTTTTGGATGTGCCAGCGCAGTTTCAGTAATTGTCAGTAGTGAAAAAAGGAAAATAGATGATGTTGGGGAGAAAAAAGAAAGAGAAGCTAAGTTTACCGAATTGTTGTATCTGTATGGCATTGTGTTGGTTCGTTCTTATTCTTACGCAATGGAGTGAAGCGCATATCATTTGTTATGTATGAACAGCAATAATTTGTAGGTTGATAATTAGGTTAGTAACGGCTTTTTTGATTCCTACTAAATGAGGCATCTCGAAGAAGTGAGTTGGTCCCTTATTCATTACCACCCACTCACTTACCTATTCTACTAAGGTACGTAATATCCATGCCATCCATCGTCACTTTTATTTCTTGCGTAATGAGACATATGAGAAAGTGTATGCTGAACATCGCCTTTATTGCCAGCTCTGGAAATGACTAGTACTTCTGTCATGTCAACTGAACGAAGTAGTTCACATCTCAAATATTTTATGTCATTGTGTTGAGATGGTCACTTCTCACTAGGAGCATGGCTAGTATGTAGTTATTTTAGATCGTATTTGCTTCTGTGTTAAGTTTGCATTTTATATGTGGCCAAACCGATGATGACGAACCCGTACATTTGTACACATGTACAGTACGCACACCGTATCCCACATGGCACGTAGTACACTGCATACATGCTACCAGTCCTACATAATATTGATATTCATTCTCAGGTTTCTGGATGAGCAGTGAAACGGTTCAGCATGCTGCAACATTGTGTACTTTGACGAATCACGATGAGTCGCGTTTGGAGCGTGGGATGGAGCTGGAATGGGGACACCCTGTATAGCTGTGGCACCGACAAAACTGTACGCCTATGGAGAAACGCACCCACTGCTGCTAATGCCATCGAAACACTGAAAATGCACACAGGTGTACAGGGTGTTTTATTGCTTTTTTCTAAGGCTTTACATACGGGGTTATTATTGATTTGTTATTGAGTATTTGTAAAAGTATTGTGTGTATTTATTATTATGTTTAGTGTTGAATGTCGTGATTGAGGATGGCAAGTGGTGGTTGTTGTTTTCGGTGTGGGTATTTGTTGGTAGTTTGGATGTTGTTTGTGGGAGAAATCAAAGGGTAGTTGGTATATATGAAGTGGAGAATTAGTGTTAATTAGGTTTTTGGGGAAGGGTTGTGAGTAAGGAAGATATGTGAGTGGAATAGTGATGAAATCTTCACGACGTAGAAGAATGGATGTCGTAGCAACAGACAATACTAAATAAGATATTAGTATACAAACGGTACTACGCATATTTACATACAGAGTGTCTCAAAATAAACCGTCCACCTTTCCGTGCATGTAACTCTGGAACCACATCTTAGATTTTCATGCGGTTTATTGTATTTTGTAGACAAGGCTTCGAGAAGTAAGCGTACAAATTTTAAACTATGTGGTCCACATACTTCGGAGACTACGACGGTTTGAATCTCGAAGCTCAAAATCGACGTTTTCCTTTACTATGGAGAAAATATCGGTTTTAGTTTTTCAAGATAGCCTACCCTGTTTCATGCGTTTGCTATGCTGGCACTGGGGATAATGCATGAGATACACATTTACTAGCATCATCTTTCTTCATTACGAGGCTAATTTTATTATGAATCATGCACAGAATTACCCCTAAATCGGCACTACCAGTTCGAAAAACCTTGTTTTTGACCGCTGGAGGAAAAAGGTGTTTGAGCAGCTTCCATTGGGCCTTGGAAGCTAACATTTTGTACACGTCTCAGTTGAAGCCTTGGCTACAAAATACAAAAAAACCGCACTAAAATCTATGGTGTGGTTCCAGAGTTACATGCACGGGAAGGTGGACGGTTTATTATGAGACACCCTGTATAATAATGCATGTACAACAGCAAGGATGTGATGCATCATGCATATTCATTCGCCTACATCAACAGCTGGATGCCATCTAACGCACTTGACATCTTGACTGTGATTTTGAAGAATGGAAGAACACTGGAACTCTTCGTCCTCATCCACTGTAAAAAAAATGTCCGTGCATGCATACTTTTTAGTATTACCAATATTACGTATACTATACAGTACGTAACTATCGCCTACATTATGCACAAGCGAAGCAGATTATCCAACCTTACTTTCCCAGACCCAGACGGATTTGTCCCGACTAGCCGTTGCCAGATATTGACCACTAGGCGACCAGGCGACACTCTTCACCTCGTTCTCGTGTCCTTCCAAAGGTTGCTTCATCACCCATTCCCCACCACTACACAACAGGCCGGCCAGCAATTGCCATTCAAATGTAGCATAGACTCGTCCCAAGCGTGTGTGAATGATGTACATACATACGTACGCGAACTTACTCCTTTGATTTCTCCCACAAGACAACAGTGGCGTCAAAGCTAGCCGAAGCAAAGTAGCGGCCACACGGCGAAAAGCAACAGCAGCGCACGGTTCGACTGTGGCCATCGCTCAATTCAGCGGAGCATTTCCAAGCAGCTAGAACATAATAAGTAAAGTAGGCACATCAGATACTGTTTACAAGATACTCAGATAATCAAATTCAATACGCACTCAAGCCCCGGTATGTAAAGCCTTAGAAAAATGCAATAAAACACCCTGTACACCTGTGGTGGCATTTTCAGTGGTTTCGATGGCATTAGCAGCAGTGGGTGCGTTTCTCCACAGGCGTACAGTTTTGTCGGTGCCACAGCTATACAGGGTGTCCCCATTCCAGCTCCATCCCACGCTCCAAACGCGATCATCGTGTTTCGTCAAAGTGCACAATGATTGCAGCATGCTGAACCGTTTCACTGCTCATCCAGAAACCTGAGAATGAATATCAATACATATCATGTAGGACTGTTAGCATGTATGCAGTGTACTACGTGCCATGTGGGATACGGTGTGCGTACTGTACATGTGTACAAATGTACGGGTTCGTCATCATCGGTTTGGCCACATATAAAATGCAAACTTAACACAGAAGCAAATACGATCTAATATAACTACATAGCCATGCTCCTAGTGAGAAGTGACCATCTCAACACAATGACATAAAATATTTGAGATGTGAACTACTTCGTTCAGTTGACATGACAGAAGTACTAGTCATTTCCAGAGCTGGCAATAAAGGCGATGTTCAGCATACACTTTCTCGATATGTCTCATTACGCAAGAAATAAAAGGTGACGATGGATGGCATGGATATTACGTACCTTAGTAGAATAGGTAAAGTGAGTGGGTGGTCAATGAATAAGGGAAGGGCCACCTCACTTCTTCGAGATAGATGCCTCATTTTAGTAGGAATCAAAAAAGCCGTTACTAACCTAATTATCGAACCTACAAATTATTGCTGTTCATACATAACAAATGATATGCGCTTCGACTCCACTGCGTAAGAATAAGAACGAGCTGAACACAATGCCATACAGATACAACAACTCGGTAAACTTGAGCTTCGCATACATTACGTAAGTAACGTTTTTGTTTCAAGTGCCACACTAAGAACATGCAGTCGATAATTTTGATGCCCGTTTTGTCACTACTGACAATTACTGTAACTGCGCTGGCACATCCAAAACCACCTGTATCATGCCATGGTCCAGTGCCTATGGTATCTGAAGCTGTGACAGTAATTCATGACCAGAATGCAACAGGTCACATCGTGCTATCAACTCAAGTCCAGCTAAGTCTGAGCTTAAACCATCGCTCTTGTTTTCAAATTGACCTGACCCAAGCACTGAACCAATCCAACGAAGCAAGTGAGGCCACAGCTCTATTCTATGCAATATCCTACACTGCTTATGAGCAATTCTACGACATTCGAATACAGTACATCTTTGGCATCGCGCAGCTGCATTCGAACTGTAAATGCGACTGCCCTGGTGGAGACAATTTTTGTCGACTGGATTTTGACAAGCAGCCTTGCACAAATGGCAATAATATCTGTATTACCAGATATCACTCAGGTCAAACCAGCCAGGGATGTCCAAAAGAAGCAGTTGCTGAGAACAGTGGCGCGAGCTTATGCTGCAAACTTTCTGTTCAACCATATCAGGAGAGAAAATTTACCGCTGTAAATTTTGCCAGTCCCAGACCAAGGATGCTTCTCCATATTGACATTTTTATGCTACGCAGTGGCCGATGGAGTTTGTACAAGTCCAAATCAAGGTCCATCTTGCCACTTGGAGGCAATGTGCTCAGTTTGAATGGAATAGACGAGCTGTCACAAATGCACATATTCGTTTCTTCCAGTGGGCCAAGGTTCCAGCTCAAAAATAGTGACAAATACTACTTTTTTGAACAGAATATACCCCACTTCAAACTTCTGGATAATGGAAGAGTCAACGATTATTTCAACTATGATCCAAACAGACTGGGTTGGCTCAGATACGAGCAAGGTAGCTGGACCATAGGTGACCCATCACTCAGTCTGTACCTCTTACACCACCCTCAAGTAATCGACTGCAAAAAGCAGTCATATGTGGACAGATACCATCTGACATCTTCAAATGTCAATGTTCTTCGCAATAGCTCAGGGTCCATCAGCAATGAGCCATTCCTTGGAGTGGATGTGATTGAGAGATACAAGTTTATTGAGTCAGTGAAACACATCTCTAAAAGCAGCAATGGACTGGAAGAAGCCAGTGTGGTTGTCACTCTGAAACCAATGGCAGCTCCATTACTTCTGCTGGACATTAGCCTGCACCAGCAAGTGAATGTGAAATCGCATGTGCATTCAGGACACCTGAACAATTTCAGTGCTGACATCGCGCTGGACAGGAATCGCAATCGATACTTGAACATCACACTGCTGGATGCACATGGACAGTTTGCCATCGATCTGTTCCATGTTGATGAAGATGGAATCAAACAGTTGGAGCTTGTACTGTCCATCTCAGCTGAGCTGCCAGCATCAAAAACTTATACAGACCAGCTGCCTCTTCCCAGCTTTGTCAATGGACCAAGACTGGTGTGCATCTCCAGCCTATTACCTTATCAGCAAAAAGAAGAGAAAAAGGACCAACTTTGTAAGGTTGCCCTGTATACAATTGAGCCCACCCAATGGTTCAAGTTGAACCAGTCCTTCATGAAAACTGTTGGCCAATGTCCTGGATGCAATAGGCCAACCACAAAATCACCTCATGTATCCACACATATTTTGGAATACTTCAATCCGAGAGCATGGTTGAATGGCATAAATTCGATTCCGGAGGCTTTTGTGGCAGCAATCGAAATTAGTCTGTACTGTTTCGGGCTTCTCCTTTTGATCGGCTTGTGGAGAAAATGCTTGTATCCCTTGTGTACCTGGACATTTTGCTCCAAGGCTTCAGCTACCAGAAAAACGGAAGACGCATGAATGAACTGTCACTTTCCTGCCTCAGTTTTCTTTCACGTGCTGTTATCCCCAACTTTTTCTTTCTTTATATCAAGAAACTAATATGTATGCTATGTACCTAATTATTTTACTGTGAAGAACAGTGCATGGGGTAGGCGTAATAATTTTATGATAAATACATTTCGCTGAGCCCACAGCCCACTCACTGACAACGGCATATTATCTGGTCACTTTAGGAAGGTCATATCCCTTCTGAGGAAGCGCTGATCCAATATGACGCTCTGACGAAACTAATTAAAACAGGGGTACTTCAATTCAATCAACACTGTTAATGCAGCGACCTCAGAAAAAAACAAGAAAAGCACGTGCGACTTGATTTCGTCATGCAGATTGTTTCAAACCCCTAACGTCTTCATTTTCGAGAGCAAATCCTCCGCTACAAAAAATACAAGCATAAGCTGACGCACTACTGTAAAGCTTCATTCATAACCCCTACGAATATGCTCCCTTGTATTTGTAATCCCAATTATGTAACCATCTTGTTAGCAACCCCTGACGTCTTCATTTTCGAGAGCAAAGCCTACGCTACAAAATATACAAGCAAAAGCTGACGCACTACTGTAAAGCATCATTCATAACCCCTTTCGAATACGCTCCCTGTAGCCATCTTGTTAGCACTACTAAATGACTATTCATGTTAGCACTACTAAATGACTATTCAGCATCGGGTGACTTGGCCTAATGTTCTAAATTTCCCTGTGGGTTATATTCGAAGCTTTATACATTGTATATTATATTCTGTCTTATCAAGATGAGTTGATAACATCCATATCACCCCCATACCGCGTCTCATCGTTCCTGTCACGAGCAGTTGAGCGCCGACTTGTTGAGATTGACTCTGTTTTGTTTTCTTGACTCAAAGCGACAATCCCTATTCAGAATTTCAGATTAAGATCTGAAGGAATTCAGATTAGGTCTTCATTCACAAGCAAAACAACAGTGACTGCAACAGTTCTGCTGATGAACCACTATTGCTGATCATCCAACATTAAGAAAAAATGGAGAGCAACTGTACAGAACAGCTGCTTCAGGCCAGTTATCCATGGTATTCAGTTTTCTCGCTGGTGTTCAATGGCGCACTGACAGTCGTGGTGGTGGTGGTGGGCTGCGTTGGCAACGCGGCCAGTCTCTGGTTCTTCCAGACGGCCAACTTGCGCATCAATCGCCAACTCTGCGCCAGTCTGTCCTGCTTGGCCATCTGGGACAGTCTGCTTCTGCTCTGCGCTTGGGCCTACTACGGAGCGCAGGCTCTGCTGCCGCACTGGGCTGTGTTGGCCAGGCTTACGGCCTTCTTTCACCCCCTCATTTCCATCTGCTACACCGCCTCCGCCTGGTTCTACGTGACCATCACGATCCAGCGCTATCTGGCAGTCCGACAACCGCTCAACCTCGTACCAACTCGGCTGCGACGTCGCTCCGCGCTCAGTAGCACACGGACCAGCAGCAGTGCTCGCAGGGTTCGACGCGGTCGCCGATGTAACCATTCTTCTTCGCAAGGCGATTCCGATTCCAAGTCGCCCTGGTCTATGGAGGGAAGGCGCCGCGGTGCCTACTACCTCTTTCCCCGCACTCTCGCCCTGCCAGTACTTCTATCGCTGGCCGCCATCTGTGTCAAACTGTCCACCTTCTTCGAAATTCGAGTGGAGCCGTGCTGGGGAGAGTACGGAAGGCCGAGTTTGGAGGCCAGACCCACACCGCTGCGCCTGTTGCCCGCCTACAAGCTGGGAACGCGAGTGGTGGGCGGGATTTTGCTGACGACCGGCGGCCCGTTCGTCCTCGTCCTCATCTTCACCTTGCTGATCATGCGTCTCCTGCATAGGGCCTACCACAGTCCCAATTACACGGCGGCCCGCAAACGCAGCATCACGGCCGCGAGAAACGCCCGCAAGGAACTCTTCACCAGTGTCATCCTGGTCTGCCTCATGGCGAAATTCCTCGGCACCCGAACGCTGCCCAGCGTCATGGATTTATAGGGCGATTCATGCGGACGCAAACCAGGGGCAACCTTTTTTATCATCTGAATTTGGCGATAGGCCATTTCCGCATCGGGGGAAAACGGCAACTAAAATCTTGGAAAACGGCAACTAAAATCTTTCCTCGAATCTTTCTTTTGTTTTCACCACTTACATACGTACTGTACATACAGTAACCCTAAGACTCCCATTGCCATTAGATTGCCATCGTGAATCATAGACCTCTCAATTTGCGTTCCAACCTCAGTGGCTCATATTTACAGTTACAGGCAAGATTCCAAGGGTACGATTTCATTTATAATCATGCCACCAAGAGCTCTTGATGGCATCTTGCTCAGCTTCCATAATGTGTCAGTGTGAACCGCCCTTTCATGGGAAGCCAGCGTTGGTTACGACGAGAGCGATCGAATTCGCTTCCAATGCCTGGTGGACGTGAGCAACTTTCTGGTGTTGCTCGGCAGCGCCACAAATGGCATCGTGTACGCGTTGGGTCGGAAAATCCTGCGTTCCCGTCGCATTTTCGACCTCTTTCGCCGAAAATACCGTCAGAAAAGGGCGGGATTTAGCGCGGAAGAGCTGGAGAGGCTGCAGTACACCTGGCTGGATATCTGGTGCGGCGAAGATCCGACCTTAGGCCAGAGTTTACTCGAGGACTTATTGAAAATGCAGGACGAATCCGCCGATGAACTACAGAATATTCAAGAAGAAAGATACAACAATGGAGGTGTGCAACCGATGAGCAACAACTGCACGGTGCAGAGAGATGGAGACAACATCGCCTCCTTCCTACTCAGTCTCATTCATGCGCTGAAGCCATGGGAAAAGGAGGACTGGGATGTGCTGGCAAAGAGTAATGACAATGAGCCACTTGCTTTTTAACACCTACCTGACGTCGTTGCCTCAAAAGTCGAAATGTACATGGGCACGTCGCGTTGGTGGTTAGTTAACATACTTAGTACTGGGCAATTGGAGCTCAATTGACTGACTTTTGAGACAATGATATTCGAGTTGAGTTATGTTGTAAGCCTACCACCACCTCTACTTGTACGTACGTTCCTATTCTGCTCAAAGAGTAGGACACTTTCATACGTAATGAAGGACAGTTCCATATGGGAATGCGGGGTCATTCGGAAATGATCAAACTTAGGTATGGTATAGAATCCCTGCCATGGGGTAAACCCGGCCACCTACGCTCCTTTTAATTTGCTGTTTCAGCAAAGCAAACGATGAACCAAATGGCTCATTCGAAAGAGGAGAGTTCGAAGAATCGATTGATATACAAAGTCGGTCCATTGGCTGCTAGATATGCAGCCCTAACTGAGGTGGCCGGATTTTCTCATGGCCGGGTTTACCCATATAATTCGCGCACCGGTGAATTTACCCAAATGAAATTGCCCCTGCGTTCCCCACCGTATTACCTGTCGTGTTTGAATTGAATTTGAAGGCAGAATTCGTGAGATGATGGATCTTCACCGGGAATCCGCCGTCTACTTCAGCGACGAGATGTGCCAGCTGATCAGATGGCGAGTGAGGGAGGCGGCGCGCAGTTCCGATCGCACTTTTCACGACAAACAGGAGACGGCGAGGGTGTGGCAGAAATTCATCGAGTTCTTCATCGCCGAACTGAATCAGCAGAACAACAGCCAATATCCCTCCCCGTCCCAACACACGTCAGGAAGAGCGAACAAAAAATAGTTACGTACGTGGTCATCTTAAAACGCGATACCTGGTAGGATTCAGTAGTGTTTCATAAGAGGAATGGGGAATTTTACCCCATTCCCGGTATGAACCAGGTTTTGTTTCGGCTTTGCTTATGAACCAACTCACGAGTCTAACCAGGCGCGAGGCTTTTTCGGCTAGACGACCTAATGCGGCCATGCTCAATGACACATCAAATCGAGGATAGAAATGGAATCGAATTGACCCCAACAGATATCGCGTTTTAAAAAATTGACGATATTTGAGCGATTGCGTAAAGCACGCACAAGCCTGGCTGGGGCTGTGAATCGTCACAACAGCAACTGTACAATGAGTATTAGAATGTTTTATTGCTACCATTTTCACTTCTCATAATTGACTGCGCATCTATCACATGTAATGTAATCGTACCTGTTAGGCTATTTATTACACGTACTTTCCAATAATTCCAACAAACAATCACATGAACTACAATAAGCTTGCAATAGTAGTGCATTTTAGTATGTCCTTCACACAAGTTGCAAAAACTGGCACAAATACTAATATGTACGCTGAAACAATCCGTATCATTGGATATGTCATAAACAGGAGGCACTACTAGTGCAGGAGTAGTGTGCCTCCTGTACTACAACCATGTAGGTGGCATACGACAAGGCGCAAAAGACAGAAGAGGCAAAGGAGAACGGACAACAACAGAATTGAGCAGCACAAAATGAATTTCGTTCCTACGCAGTTTTGACATCCATCCCACGGCTTCAAAATCCGATGAGGTTGAAGAGCTTCATCGCTAATTCGTAGCCGAGAAACATGCACTAAAAATTATGTATGAATCCATATACACGACATATGATACTGTACGTCAGTGCGCTACACATGTGGTGAGTAAACTCACAGTGAATCACTGAATGTATGTGGTGTAGCATAGGACCCACGGTGAATCTATCATCGTGAGATGCAATGCAACTTACCGACCGTGTGAACATACGTATGAGAACAAGTAGCGCGTGTGGATAGGCGAGATAGCTAGAAACTCAAAACGATACTCGACCTTGTTCAACTACTACCGAATTCACCTTGAGTTCACTCACTTATCACGTGTGTAGCGTAAAATTACCTACATAACTGCAAAACATAGTATCCAAAGGGTTGACAGGTAAATATCGTTACGTGTACGCACAGCGTTTGCTGGAAATGCTCTGACCATCACCGGTATGAACCCCTTGAAAAGTGCGCGTGGACTCTCCGTCCTTAACAAATCCCTGAATACATCGCGTATACCGTTGGGATACTTGCCCTCGGGAGCTAAAGCAAGCGTACATGCATCACTTTGGTCATTATCACAACGTGAAACACGATACGACCTAAAGACGTAGGGTATCTGGGATAAAACCGAAAAAAGGAAAGGAAAAGACATC
Organism: Epsilonema sp. ZAB3_2; assembly: GCA_030247985.1. Taxonomy (NCBI): domain Eukaryota; kingdom Metazoa; phylum Nematoda; class Chromadorea; order Desmodorida; family Epsilonematidae; genus Epsilonema; species Epsilonema sp. ZAB3_2. Next base: position 25,169 of record JASAMW010007225.1, read on the forward strand.
AATCTCTTTCTCGACCTCGCCCTGTGATTTTAAAACCACTACTAACTAGCTGGGTCAGGGTGTTAACTGTGAACTTGAAAAAAGAAGCTGAAAATGGCCAGAATTTCCCCACCTCCCAACCCGGTTTTACCCCACACACAGCAGTGTACCCTAATTAGAGGGGAACCCGTACCAGTTTGCAGGCGTGACTTCAGGACATCTGGCATGATTGCCCATCCCCAGTTGGCCATGCCGGCTAGGCCACCCGCGGCCAAAGTCACCAACGGGTTCAACTGAGAGCGGTCATTGCCCGCCCATAACTGCATCAGCAACTCGTAGCCACCCAAGTACATACCACTGGCAGGAACATCTGGTATAAAAGAGACAAGAGGATTAGGCATGTCGCAAACAACATATTCGTATGCACGTAAAGATCGCCTTATAAACTACATAGAATCATG
>JASAMW010007226.1:0-12646 GCA_030247985.1 Epsilonema sp. ZAB3_2
GATGTACTCAGAAACACGCTTACGACGGATCTACAGTACAGTTACACACTTCACACATTTCCATGGCCTGAGATGAAGAAAGTAGACAGTAGAGGCACCACAAATACGTACATACAAGGTGTTTCATAATACTCGCCGGATGTTTGTGCGTATATCTCCCCACCGGAGTGTCACATTCGAATGCGGTTTTTTGCGTTGAATAGCCAAGGCTTCAACGTTGATGCAGCCAAAATTTCAGCTTTCTAAGCCAACAGGAAGCGGCTCAAACAGCTCGATTTGCAAAGCGTCAATTTTCACACATTTTTGCAGGCGGCCAGGTACAGATCGGCTCCGGTTTTTCTCTCCCCAGTTTACCTAACCCAGTTCTCTCATTAGTTTTCCTTCCGCAGTATTCCCCTCCCCAGTTTTCATCTGGAGCACAAGTTTCGGTAGAGTTTTCCATCTCCATGCCACTTCTCTTGCAGTTTCGAACTTAGCAAACAGTGTTACAGCCCGGTCATCCAAGCTTTTCCTTGGGACGCTGATGCCATGGTGATCAAACTGAAGTCTATCTTCGACGAGACTGCTCAAAAATGCATAAAAGTTAGCGTGGAATGGTGAACACAGACTTGAAAGAGCGAGAAAAAAGCGAAAATGCAAATCCGTTGCCCCGCCTCAGTGCCTAGGAAGCTAAAATTTTGGCTGCATCAACGTTGAAGCCTTGGCTATTCAACGCAAAAAACCGCATTCGAATGTGACACTCCAGTGGGGAGATATAAGCACAAACATCCGGCGAGTTTATTATGAAACACCCTGTAGATGTATGCCAGGTCTAGCTTTGAGCTAGCAAGCTGCCAGTGTACGTACATTATTACCTGTATACAGTGGCGTGCAGCATACTGGTAATATCACATCACGATCACACTGTATACTCCACTGTCCTCCTGGTTTTCGTTTCCCTTTCGATCTGCATTTGGTAGGCCTCCAGCTGTGCGTCCATCTCTTGCATCCTGTAGCGATCTTCGTCGTCTCTGGTGGCCTGCACGGATTTCGAAGCCACCGTGAACCGTTCCAACAGGCTTCGCGTCCTCCAATTACCGCAGCAGTTCACCATTTCTTCCGAGTAATGCCAGCAACAGTAGCAGAAGCCGTTGGCACAGCATTCGCGACAGTAGCGATGAATGATCACAGGCAGGATGAGCACAAAAGCGATGAGACTACTCACGATGGCGATCGTAAGCGTGATCCAGAGGTCCTCGTGACTGCTTCTGCTTTCGTCGCTGCGGTGAAACCGATCCATGAGTAGAGTAGTACAGTGCAGGATGACTTTTTGGCGTGAATAACTTTATGGCAATTTGAGGGCAATTGCAGATGAAGCTTCACCCGGGATGTTACTCAAAATATTAGTAGATCGAGGTTTTCAATTGAATTTTCTTCCTCCTGAAGATAAGACGTTTGTTAGCCAGTAGAAGGCAGCTTGTCTTCAAGAAGCTTTCATTATCACCAAGGAAACCGTAGCCTTATTCATGTGTTAACTTGTGCACAGAAATTAAACTTAGAAGTTATTTTCCTTCGCTTGTTTTGTCCGCTTTTACTGTTTTTATTTGCTGTCAAAAAACCACAAATAATAATTTCTTAACGCAAATAATGTAGGTATTTGTGCAGAAACGCAGTCTATTCTTCGCGGTGCGCAAGCGCATTGCGGGGACACAGAGCGCGACACACTTGACAATCGAATGTACCAACGCACTGTACGTACACAACCAGACGTCCTCAGGTAGCGAATGTTCAGCATTCGCACGCAGTACGAGTAGGGTGAACATATACGTACGTACTACGTACATGCATGTACGTAGGCCTATTCGGATAACAAGCACTAGAAAGTATGGAAAGTGTCAATGCACGGCGCAGAACGCCGACAACACAGCAGTCGATGAAAACCAGTAGCACAGCACCAACCGAAGGCGTCGAGTACGTAGTTCACGTACGGTCCGTACGTACGTAGTACCGTATTTTTGGGTGTATATCCCCCCATTGTATATCCCCCCCAGTGTATAAACCCCATTGGCAAAACATAAATTTTGCCCAGTGTATATCCCCCCTGGTGTATAACCCCCCATGTACTGAAAGGTACCTAGCCTACCTATGTAAGCTGGTCACAAGCTAGCTATAGCTACTCCTACACCAAGCAACTATTCCTATAAGCTTAGCTGAGCATGTCTTGTACTAGAATAACCCTGTTTTGACCGCGATTATGCCCTAAAACACATACTTTTGACCTCAAAAACATGCCTCTACACACCTCTCAATAACATAAATTTTGCCCAGTGTAGTATATATCCCCCATTGTATATCCCCCCAGTGTGTAACCCCCATCAGACCTCTCGATTTTTGTATAGCCCCATGGGGCTATACACCCAAAAATACGGTAAGTGAATACGGAGTCGGACGGAAACAACGTATGTACGTAATGAGGTATAATAAATAGGAAGGCCAAGTCGTCAACAGCAGTCGTATAGCGCATTTACGACGTCCGCGTCATGCATGCAGAACGTACGCTACATACATACCACCACAGTACATAGCCTATGTACAAATATGCCATGCCCACATTTACAGTTGATGATGAGGGTCCAGGTTATTGCCAGATTACTGTAAACCCTCGTTTATAGCCCCCTGGGGCTATCAAAACGTTAGTCGCCGATTAGGGGGGGCTATATACGAGGGGGCTATACACGAGGGGGGGGGCAATATACGAGGGCATTTTACATTTGCGCCCAAAGTAAGGTGTTTTGACCTCCTGAACTCATTTCTGGCGGTTATTTTGCATGTTTCCAAGCTCCTCCAATCAAAACTGCAGCTTCTAGCCCGAAAAATTGTAAAATTTTAGTCATCAAAAATTTTCTATCGAAGAGGCGACACAGGTAAAATGTTCAGAACTGTTCCAAATGATGTGCAAATGATCTCCTATGCATGAAAACACCCTCAAAACGCTGTTTTAGCGCAAAAACACACGTTTTCCGTTGCTTTTCGCGTTTCTCAATAGGGGGCTATATACGAGGGCAAATGATGTTAGTAGCCGATTAGGGGGGGGGGCTATATACGAGGGGGGCTATATTCGAGGGGGGCTACAAACGAGGGTTTACAGTACAGCCTATCCATTATGGAAGACAGGAGCGAGTAAGGTGGCAGCTGGCCACGTTCCCCCACATTCACTGAATCCACAACATTTTGGTGCTACACACAGTGCTACACACAGAGCCTTCGCTTGCTTACATTGCTTCGATGTGCTCACTGCTCACCACAATACATATACCGTATTTACCGGTGCATAGCCCCCCAATGCATAGCCCCCCTATGCATAGCCCCATATTGGCAAAACATAAAAAGTGCCCAATGCATAGCCCCCCCCCCTGCATAGCCCCATATGTACTGTACAGTACCTGAACCTACCTATGTAGGCTGGTCATGTGGTACCCATAGCCACTCCCACACCAAGCTAAGATGCCTATAAGCCTGCTTGGGGGTGTAATGTACTAGAATAACCCTGTTTTGACCTCAATTATGCCCTAAAACTCGTGCTTTTGACCTAAAAAATATGCCTCTGCGCACCTCTCAAAAACATAAAAAAATGCCCCATGCATAACCCCCCCAATGCATAACCCCCCTATGCATACCCCCATATAGGACCTCTCAATTTTTGCATGGGGCTATGCACCGGTAAATACGGTATACATACCCATTTATTTGCTTTACTCGCCCAATTTGCTACAAAACAACGACCCAACTTTGTACAAGTTCTTAGCGATCGTTTACATTTTTCGCATTCAACAAGCTACTGCTCATCAACATTGCTGTTCCGTATTAAGCTTCAAACAATTATTATTACTGTAGTAATGTACCTACGTACGTACAGTACATACGTACTGTATGCACAGTATGTGCTGTGCGTCTTTCGTTTCATGCCAGACTAAAAGACTAGAGATCAGTCGCTTATCTGGTGTTACATTATCATCTATCGATTAGGTGGTGTGTGATTTAGAGTAAATCGATTCCTCAACCACCACCTCGTAGATTTCCGGGCGTTCGAAATCCGGATAGAGGCGTTGCTCGATTGGCATTGCGCAGTTTTTGCTGGTGTTCGCTGATTTTGTTGAGAAAATTTCGGAAGGCGTTCGGGTCCCGTAGGCAGCGCTGATACTTGTCGTACAGATGATATTTGCAAATGTCCAGCCAGACACGAACGCAGCCCAGATTCTCGCCTCGACCATCCGTAAAGGTGAAGGTGAACCAGTATTCATTCTATAGCAAAATACTTCACGGACCATCCGTAAAGGTGAACCAGTATTCATCCTATGTACGTATGCAAAATAGTTCACGTACTGTATGTACATAACCTGCTGCCGTGTTGAATTTTTGCTTTTTCTTACTGATTGCAATGGGCCGAAAAGGCCTTTTGGAATATCCTCCGGCTTGAACACCCGACTGAAGGACATGCGCCATTTGCCCACTGGAGGAGGACACAGCTTGTTCGGATTTCTCAATGCTTTTTTCGCGTCATTTGAATCCGCATAACGATATCCCGTTTTCACGCTTTTCTTGCAGCGGTCAAGAATGTCGCAATAGCGGCTGAAATGTAAGTAGCACTGAAACTTATTTATTTATTTATTTATTTATTTATTTATTTATTTATTTATTTATTTATTTATTTATTTATTTATTTATTTATTTATTTATTTATTTATTTATATATTTATTTATTTATTTATTTAATTTATGCCTATTTATTTAATTTATTTATTTGTTTATTCGTTCTACTTACCATGATCCAACGCCATCGCAGCCGTCCAGCAAGTTCCAGCCCTGACAAGGAATCACCTGCCATCCTTTCTGGCCAGTGCTTGTGATAACCGCATGTCGTACCTCTGTCTCCATTTCGATATTGGAAGTCGGAAGTGGGCTTTTCACCTTCAAAACACTACAGTATTTAGTAAGTATGTTACTTAGCAAAATACTTTATCAAAATTCGCACACTTCTCCGTGTCTTTGTGTAATTCCTCGACAACATGTTTACCACGGCAGTAACATTGTAGAAAACAGGTCCGGGAAACCTGGGATATTTCGGCCATATCACCAAGTCTGTCACGTTGAGCTTGTAATCCGTCCATTGTTCCGACGCTAAAGTGGGAAAAATTTTGAAATTGGGCCCACATATGAAGAATAGGGTACTGCGGTGTTTTTCGCTGGTCGGCCCATGGGAAATTTAGGTCACCCCTGCTTTAATAATATTTATTTAATATTTAATAATAATATAATATTTGAATATTATTAAATTAAAATTTCATATCGTAGAAGCAGGCGACGAGGCGAAATCAAGGAAACTGTCCAACCTTCAGACAGACGAATCGTGGCCCAAATTTCCCCAACACCACAGTACCCTCCACATCCACACAGTACGTCCCGAATAAGCTGCTTACCGCATCTCGAAAATTGCCAGCCTCTGATGACAACGCCGTAAGGTCCGTTTCGGTACTGGTTCCAAAATTCGGGTATGCCAAGTTCTTGCCAGAGCCCGTGTTGACGCCAAACTCGACTGGCCTGACGTTTAAAGCGGTCATAGTTGTAGGCTTTAAAGCTGTTAAAGGTCAACTCCTCCGCTCTTGTCGCGTCTGCTCCCCTGCTCCACAATAGTGAATACAGTGGCAGTAGGCAAGGAAGTAGCAGGAGGTACAGCGCAAAACCTCTTGACCGCATCATCTGATCACTGAGATTTTCTTCAAAGGGCCCTGAACAGAAAACAAGATACTCAGTTCTTAAAAGAAAACGAAGATGCATTGAAACTTCTAACAAAAAATTTATTGGTTCGTTATTCTAAGAAATTTCTTTCGGCACCCTGCCACCGCACAATAGGTATGTACCGTACATGCATGTTGTACATATTGTACATGAGAAGTCGATAAAAGAAGGAACCTGGACCTACATCCGTCATATTATATTATTCTGTACGATATAAACTCCTACAATATCGTCAACGCCTTTGCAAGGCTCGGCAAAACGGAGTGTCAAATGAATGAATGCAGAGATACAGAAAGAAAACGCATCAAAGGAAAGGTGTCCACCTGGAAGGCACTTTCCTGTCTACTATGTACTTGTTCCTTCAAAATATCGTCTCACCCCAATAAATTTCAATGTGACTCTTGCAAATTTGAACAGCTGCAATAAAGTTGCGCCGGACATATCAAAAGTGCCCTTATTCAAGGTTCAATAATATTGTGAAAATGAAATATTTTTGACCGTGGACGTACTACCTTTCGTTTCGGACGTTGTCTGCGGCAATACAGTGGGTCCTTGAGAGCAGCAGCTGACAGTACTACTCCGTTAACACATCTCTTGCGCTTGAAGCTGCAGTTTTGCAGGCGCAGCTTGCAGATTGGACCTGATCGAGCACTGGATCTCTCCGGTAGGCGTAATTTGCAGTGCAATTATTTGTGAAAATAAATCACTTTTCCACTGGCAGAAAAATGTCCGAGTTATCCGTTGATAGGAGTGGAGAGCGAGGCATACAATCAGTCACTTAAATGCTGCGGCAGATTCCGGGCGAAATATAAATTTACGAAAAAGCGAGAACTATACGATTACAACGGAAGAGTGAACAAACGAAACGGTGCGTGCACATTAAGAGATCGTCTTTGCAGATCGCCAAAGTCGAAGCGACGCGTCCAACCTATGTGCGCAAGGGATTCTGAGACCGAAACGATGTACGTATACTGATACTATGCATGTATGTATTGTACGTATAGAGAGTAGAAGACCATAAAACTACGGGTGTCTACACGCGGTTTTGTCTGACCTAAAGAGTTCACATTTGGAGTGCGAGCGATGCAGACAGACTTCTGAAACAGAAACACTCCTCTCGTTCTAATCGCGTCAGTGTAGTGAAGGTTGACGACGGAAAAGAAATCAATAAATGCGGGCATTGATTATTGGATCTTGTTCTCCTTCTCGGTTTTTACCTTCCAGATACAGTAGATGAGCGGTGTCCTATCCCTTGTACCTTACAAATCTATGTATAACATTATTCTTGTACCTTGTACCTACATTATTCTACATTGTGAATGTCGAATTGCTCTGCTAATGCAAGGCAATATGCCCAAACATGCTCTTCATGCATTCATTTGGCTTTATTTGGGTCATTCGGTCTGCAAACCTTCAGCTATGTAGCCGTGCCGTTGCAATCGCCGATGCATTCACAGTGCATTTAGGTATGTATGTACATACCGGTACGTACAGTTTGTGTAGAGCACATTTTGCAAGCCAATATTTTTGTCGGCTTCCCTTGTTTCTTTTTTTGACAGTGACTGATGAGACACACAGCTAATGTTTTTATTTTTCAACAAATTACCAGCGGCAGACAATCTTTTTTCAGCCGTATCAGCAACGAGGTAAAACATCGAGAAAAGCAACAAATTTGCGTCGTTAGCCCGAACTAATGACAAGAAACAAGGCAATAATAATTTTTCCTTGCGTTTGACGCAAGGACTAGCAGCCGTGCAGGTATACGGTATCACCGAAGCGAAACGGCGTTCGTCGACTAGCTCGCATCTACAGTCATTTAGATTGTTCACATACACATACGTAAGGTAGTTTGCACATACGTACTGCACATTTTGTTCACATACACGTAGTTCGCAAATACCCATGTCTACAACCTACTTTTGATAAACCATACTATTTTACACTACACTACCGTACGTACATCATCACTATAGCACAGACATCTCTACGGAAAGTGCTCAGAGTAAAAAGCGTAACCAGTACGTCGGCATTATACCTCTAAAAATGCACAGTTCCTCCAACACTTGTGAGGTTTTTGAAAAGAAGCCTGCTTACGTACATGAGTACAACCCTGCTTCGCACTGCACGCATACCTTACAGTACACTAACACACATTTCTCCCTCTTGCCAGGTTGTGACAATGTTCAATTTGGCAGAAAAGGAGTTTCAGTCTCCTCTTGCACTGCTTTCAAGTGGAGGTTTTCCAGTTGTTCAGGTGGTCCATCCATTTCCGTACCCGTAGCCTGTGTTTCCAAATCAACCTTTACCGCAGATGTCGCCACCGCTCGCGGTTCACCGTTCTGATCCGCCGTCGCGGTCAGTAAACCCTGCCTGTGAGGAACCTGAGGGACCTGAGGCTGGCCTGTCAACGACGAGGGCCTAAGGCCGAGTTTCTCCGTCAGCCTCAGGAACTGTTCCTTGATTTCCGGTATACGTACGGCGTAAATGATGGGATTGATGAGGGATTTGAGACAGATGAAAACGATGCTGCCTACGCCAACAGCCAGCTGCAGTTTGTGGGTGCCTCCTCCGCCCTGCAGAGGGCATCCGATGCAGGTTAGAGCGAACACGATAGCAGTCGGTAGCCAGCCAATCACGAAGGTGCTGCAGATCAGCATGGCCGTGTGCACCATGCGTCGTTCGCGCGTCACGTGACTTTGACGCAAATTCGCCGCCCCGCCGCCGCCAAATTTCAAGCCCATCGCGTGCAGTTTGCGAAGCATTCGCGCGTACAGCACGAGCATGGTTATCAGTAGCAGCACGAGTAAGCTGGAGACGACCATGCGGAACTCCATCGAGTGCCAAATGGTCAGATTGGCGCATCGCGGCGATCGAAACGCGGCGCCCGGCACGGACCAACTGTAGACGAAAAACGCCAGCGGAGGCCCCACCCACATGACCGCCAGCAGTGTGCAGAGGTTGCGCGGGCTGAGCCATCGATTGTAGGTGAGAGGTCGCGCGATGCTCAGGTAGTGGTTAAGCGCCAGGGCCAGCAAGTGTAGAAAGGCCGTCAGGAGGCCGCCGGATCGAAAGCATTCCATGACCAGCGGGAAGCAGGCGGAGGAAGCAACTTGGTTCATGACCGACGGCAGGTAGGAGTTGTAGACGGTGCTGATCAGCACTAGGATGCTCGTAAGCATGTCGGCGGCTGCCAGGCTAAGGGTTAAGCGAAGAGTGGGGGTTAAGGTGGATCCGCGCGGCATCCATCGGGTGGTGAGTAAGATGGCCAGATTGACGAGGAATGCGACGAAGCAGAGCAGAGCGATCAGCGGCACCGCCACCCTGTACACCTCCTTGAGCAGACAGAACTGACGAATGTCCACAGCAAACAACTGGTCGTCGGCCACATCAGTTGACATCACTGCGCTAGTGGTGGTGAGGTAACGCGCGCAGTCCCGGCTGTGCAGATAGTTGTAACGGGTCACTTCGTCTTTAGCCATTAGCGGATGGCTACTGTAGTTCACTATGCTGGCATTAGCCATTTCTTTGCGTGCTGATGATTCTCTGAAGCGAAAAGAAAAAGGCAATAATGAAGAACTGTCCATTGCCATCAGAAATTCTACTATTTAGGTATTTAGGTTACTCGTGAGTTCATTTGGATAATTGCGCAACCATGGTCAGAACCTATAAAGTGGACTTTTCTGCCTCCCGGTAGGGCGTTCACTTCACACAAGTACACAGTTTAGCTTCCATAAAAGACTGAGCAAGCAAAAGGTCGGACGCAGCATTGGCGATCAGTTTCCTGAATGGCATAAAGCACGTTGTGTACGTACGTAGCGACTGACTCAATTACAGAAAGTGTATCGTACCCCCTCCCAGGAACTGCACGTACATAATTGTAGGTACGTACATGCATGCACTTCATGAAATATGCATGCACTTTACTAAAAAACCAGTAATATTATTAGGGACGGCACAAAAAGCTTTACAATACATATATCGTAGCTTTACATATGTATCTGTACGTACGTACTGTATGTTATGTGCGCAGCTGCACACATGATGCGACACAAGTTTACCAACAAAGGGATAATTTATAAGCTGCTAAACTTGTCCTACTTTCGTTCGTCCGCGGTGGTACATGTAGTGTCAATTTTCACAGTCAAATTGTGCTTTCACGAAACACAGTGCCAAAAAGTAATGATGACAACCAGCAGAACAAATTATCAAAGCAGCAGAAAGAAAGCTAGTAACGTCTGCGCAAGAATGAAAAGGCTTTTCAAGGACCAAAATATATCGAGAAGGGGAAAAGCAGCAGGGAAACAGCAGAGGGATAATTAGTGACCAAAATGAGGCTACACCCACGGGTTACATCCGTTTTGACTCTCGTGGCTTGGATGTTTTTTGATGAATTGAGTTGAAAATAAAGCACAAATTATGTTCAACCATAGATAAATATGAAAATCCACAGAAGTTTGCCGAGTAATTTACGGAGGATTCTCGTGATGAACTGAGGTCTATTTGCCGTTGCAAGCGTGGTGAAAGCTAGGCGGTAGAAAAAGTTTTCAGCTTTCTTTCCTCCGCAACAAAATGTCGCCTTATGTTGCGAACGATAACACGGTAGCTTAACAAGAACAGCTACCAAGAATTCCTCGAAAATGCGCTGTATAAAATGAATGCAACAATGGTTCTTGCTCGTACTTCATGTTCAAAACCGTCTGTCTGGGCGAGCGGTACGTATTGTAGCTAGCGAAACTCAATATTCCCCTTGGAATCGTGATCGCATTTCAATACTCGCATCCCTGCTTGCTCGCTAATGCGGAATCTTCTTATTGAAGCGCCCTTTGACAACGAGAACTGAAAGCTACGGTATGGCAGGGTCTAGGGACAAAAGCTCGCTTGACAATCATCAGTAAAAGGCGCAAAAAAACCCAATTCGCAACATTTTATTGCTGCGGTGCCAGAACTATTGTATGTACATAAACAAATCAATCAAAAATACAAGTTGTAAGTAAAGCTAAAGCTATACATACACAAGCAACGCGTACTGTACGTATACACTGTACATCGTACATCGTAGGTATAGGTACATCGTACATGTACAGTAGGGGGCCCGTTTAGCATGTATTCGCCTTGCTTCATAAGAGCGGTTGCCGTTTCGACCTCCCCGCCGAATTGCATATTCCTAAAGGGGCCCCCCCCCTTATCTCGCAAAAACCCTTCACAATTCCATCCTCCTCCAAAAAAAAATCAATAAAACAACGCCCCCCCCCCCACCGCACTACTCCACCCCGCCCCCACCCCCCTTCTCAACTATCCCGACGCCCACAAAAACCCAAACCACACCCACCCACCCGGCCCCCCCAACCTGAACCTTTGCACACCGACAACTGTGAACGGATAGGAATTTTGAAAGCGGTTTTTTGCAAAGACTCGGTTAAAAATGTAGTTTATAAAAAAACAACAAACCGAGACCTTCCTTAAATGCAAAGTACGCCGATTTTTGAACTGCAGATTACACACACGCAAAATAATTGCTTGGGCGTGCTTTGCGTGTCTGTGATAACTACAGCTCAATCCGGCGGGGAGGTTGAAACGACAACCGCTCTTATGGAGCAAGGCGAATACGCGTATGTTCGCGAATAGCACTTACTGTACAACACCCAACAATTGGGCAAACGACAAGAGTCAGAACTCAGAACAGGAGATAATTTTGGTGGAAAAGATCACCAAAGCGTCTAAATTACTCCTTTGATTGCAGTCCTTGATTGCGGTCCATCCCACCATCATAATGTACCTACGCGTACGCACGTAAGTAAGTACCTACACCATACAGGGTTTTTCAGCCTCGACTCCAAGCGCAGGCTCCAAGCGAAGACTCACCTCGAAGTTGGAAGTTGTTTGAGAAACACTGCGCACTTCCCGAACAACTATATATTGAGCGAAATTGAGATAAAAAATTGTGTAAGTCAAACCTTGCGTTTCTATCACTATGGGCTCGTTTCGCTGAAGGATTAGAGAAGCATATTTTAGGTGCAGTTTTTTACTACATCCGTGGCGCGGCAGTGAAAAAGCTTTTTCTTTGTCATTTCATACATGAAGAGGACTGAGATGCATCCTTTTTTTCTTGCCTCCTTCTTATTGACTGATTATCAGCTATTTGGGTTTCAAGAGAAAATACGCTGTTAGCCAGACGATAGAAGCTAGTATTTGTGACAGCTTACTATATGTATGCGTAAAGTCGAGAGCAGCGCCAGGCCAGCTTTGAAAAGGGCGTCATCTGCATCTCGAAACGGTCGATTTTTAAACGATACCGCGGTCTAATACGATAATGCAATACGGAGAGACAGAGAGAAAGGGGTACTGTACTGTAGCATAGTCGTCTGCCCAAAGGCGCATAATAGGACAATAATACGCTTATAAAAACAAAAAATATGAATATTGATGAGGACAAATGAGATTTCACGACAAAGACAAACGGGGGTTCAAGCTGTCGGAGGCCGGAGCACAGGAGACATAGAAGATCTCTCTATAGTCTGAAGAGACTCTCTAAAGTGGCACAAAAACGCCTTGTCTGAGACGGAAGCTGAGACCTATTTTATTACTTAGTCGGTCGGCTAGACACGCCTGCTCTGCGGAATAAGGCTTCACATCAAACGCACATATGAAATTGGATTATGAACATGGCGCTATTTTGGATGGATGGCAAGGAAAACGCACAAATTGGATCAGGGGAGAGCCCGCGATTGTTCTAGTCAAATGAGACTACATTCATAGAATGAGTATCACCGTATACATACATACGTAATACAAAATAGCCGAAACAAGGATCGTACTAACTGCACCTACCCTACCCTGTACGTAAGTAGGTATGTAGTAAGTACTAAGGCCA
>JASAMW010007228.1:0-21733 GCA_030247985.1 Epsilonema sp. ZAB3_2
CTTGGATCTGACAGCATTGTGTTTGACTGACTGCAGTGACCAAGCTGGTGTAACCTACAATTCGAATCGAGAGCAACCTTTGTATAGCCCCATGCATCGGTAAATATGGTACATGCATGTAGGGTATGTATGTACACAAAATACGCATGCATGTAATTTACTACGTTATGCACTGCACGTAATATTTTACACAATAAACCCTACTCGTCATTTCCATCAATGACAACGTCATCCAGAGTACTGTTCACGTTTTCATACACAAAAGCACAAATTCTCTGCCAATACTAGCATCAAGTCGTTTTATGTAATACAGATAATGACGCCATGCAGTCCCAATTAACCAAAAACTGGCGTTGACTCCATTCAGTTTCGCAGAATTTGTCGGTGATGATGGTGCAATCGTCGTTCTCATAAGCCACGTTGGAAAGCGGCCAAAATTGGCTTGTGTTCTGTAGGTGTGGGCGTGAATTCGCAATGGCAGCTGCTTCATAGAGAAAGTGTTCTCAGCTGGTCTTTTGTCAGGAGCAGTTGGCCCACAAAAACTTTCGACACAAAGGCATGATTCCAGAGATGTCTGACGTCACATTTTCAGACAAGCACTTCACATTTCAACTTTGTCGACATGGTGAATATATGAATATAATTCATATATGACGTAACGCTAAAATGCAAGCGCTGGCACCCCCCTCCCCCTATGTAACGTTTTCGTAATGCTAGAGCCACCCCCCCCCCCCCCCCCCCCCCCCCCACCAAAACGTAACGTAACGTTTGGATCAATAATGATGTACTGTACTAACTGTGTACGTTGAAGTATTATGTTGTATCTGCGTTTCATCTACGTAGTAGCAGTAGGCTATGTATGCATTACAGAATGCAATAGTACATGACATGCTTTTTGTTTTACTGCTAGTTTTGATATCAATAAAGCCTACCATATGCCTTGAAAGCAAAGTCGCGCTCCACCATGGGTACTGGGCATCAATAGTGCTAGTGCACCAAAAAATCGGCGTTACGTAACGTTTGGTGGGGCACCCCCCCCCCCCCCCCCCAGTAAAGTAACGCAACCGTAACGCTGGGCCAAACCCCCCTCCCCCCTATTTCGGCGTTACGTAATTTATGAACAAAGCCAAATGGCAAACAGCTTCGTCCGTCGATAGGTCTGCATCCTTCTGCTCAGCTCCAAGTACGGCGCGGTCCTTTGGCTGCTGAAGAGCGATAGTTCGGATTTGAAGCCAGTTTTCTGCCCGTAGTAGTACATTATCAGCCGGTTATTCTATTAGCCGGTTATTCTATTAGCCGGTTATTCTATTCTATCGATATCAGCCGGTTATTCTCCTCCGTCAGGCGGTTGACAATAGATGGCGACGAAGACGGGCTGCAAGGGGAAGGAGAGGTGGAGGATCCATTGCTGCTTGGGGGTGGAAACACGGGCTGGGAAGGAGTGGCCATTGTACAGTTATAGTTGTTCCGGTGGTTGTTTCGACTTTGAAAAAAAATGAAAAAAGCGGTCACAATAACATTGGATTCTTGCAGTTCTAGGTGTTTTGATGGGGCATTCTTTGTAGTCTTGAGTGGAACCGAGCGGGCGTTTTCTATTTTGGGGGGTTTGAGGGGTTGCAGCCATCTTAGTAATACCGTACACTGCAGTACGTAGTAGACAGAATACAGAAGGAGAAGACACGACTCATAGAATGCCTGCCTTTATATAAGTACCTACTATGTACTGAGAATACCGTAAAAGTTAGGGCTACAAAAATTTGCAACGAAAGTTGTCACAGAGTGAGAGACTGTATAGTGTATATGTACCTACGTCCATAATTTGCACCCTGCATGCTGATGCAAAGGGCAGAGTCCGGATCATAGGGTGTGTGTGGTGCTAGCTTGACGCAAGGAGAAGGAGGGAGGAATGTTTATTGACATCTCAGGACCGGTCAGAAGCAGAGCCTTGCTGCCCATAAAACGAATACCTGTCCTTAGGGCCAAAAGAGCCATAAGGACCAAAACTACCTCAACAGGGCCACAAAAACTTTGGCCCTACTCTATGCATTTACTTTCAGCATTTTTTTTTAGCCCAGTGTAAATGGTGTTCTGTTACAGGTTCAGAGTGTAACATTGTGTTTCATCTTTGTGTGGGTGTATATGCTACCAGTAGACACAAGCATCTGACTTTGACCACCTAGCGATCCTGTATTAGCCTATGCCCTTAGCATCAAGTCAATCATCAGACCATCCCCCTAATTACCCCTAGCCAACCATCAAGCCTTGGCCATAACTGTCAAGCCATTGCCCAGCCCTCCCAGCCTACGATTTCTACAGATCTACTCGCTGCCCATTGCAATCATCGAACAAAACATCAAGCCATTGCCCAGCCTATGCTTTCTACAGAACTATTGGCTGGCTGAGAAAAACACCAAGCCATCACCCCAGCCCATCCAGCCTATGCTTTCTACAACATGACAATGAAAAACATGGTGCCGAACTTGGCAGTAGGCTTCCAGGTGCTGGAGCTGGCGATGGGCTCCTGAGCAGCTGAATCCAATTCCGACTCTTGCAGTTGTGGATGCGTTTGCTTCTCTGGTGCCATCTGTGGCTCAGGTGGTGCAGATGGGTTGTCCTGCTGAGGAGTGGTGTGCTCGTTATTGTGATGGTAGTAGCTGTTGGAGTAGTCGTTGGTACTGTAGTCGTTGTTGTCATAGTAGTTGTTGTAGCTGTTGCACAAAAACCTGATTAGGCTGTAGGGTCGCCATTGCATCTCTTCGGCCTTTGTCTTGCTTGATTTATGGTTCGGATTTGGTGCTTCAAAAGGCCCTTTTGCTTCACACAAATGATTGTTCTTGGCTGTTTCAGCTTGTGCCAAATGCATGTCTTTCTTATTCGTTTTATTTTATTCGTTTTATTTTATTTGTCTTTCTTTCTCATGATTGTCGTTTTCAAAGTTGGCAGGCTGAACCATATCCAGCACTCTGGTTCCAATGGTTCTGACATTTTCACATTGCTCACAGAGCTTCCCTATTTCCTAGGTTGCAGGTTGACAGATTCCTGCTGAAATGCTATTCTCATAACATCCCTTACCACTTTCCCATTGAGGTGCCACGGTGGAAAGTGGCCTGTGTACATGACTCCCAGCATTGTGGTTGTGGCGGTGATTGTTGTTCAGAATAAGTAATGTAGCTCGTAAAAGAACATCGCCACTTGATTGCCCTGATCGACCTGAGCTACATAATGCTGAAGCATTTGCGCATACCTTGGGTTTTAAGCTTGTTGGCTGCAATGCAAAATTTCAGATAATGCTGTGTACACTTGAGAGTCTTAAAAAATATACACGTACATACCATAATACCATACCATTCTTTATCTACACCAACCAACTCTTATTAGTTCAACCAAGACTACATAAGGGAAGAGAGACTAAGCCAGCTAGTATTGGCGTCGTGTTCAATGCTACGGCCGTTTTCGTCCCAATCGGAGGCCCGGGGCCCCCGATCGGGGGCCCCCGTAGATCGATGTAAAATAGAGAAAGGGGCCCCCGATTGGGGGCCCAGGGCCCCCGATCGGGGGCCCCGTGTGTGAAAAAAAGAAAGAAAAGAAAACGAAAAGAAAAACAGCTTCTACTTTTGCATGCATTTTATAGGGGCCCCCGATCGGGGGCCCCGGGCCCCCGATTGGGACCAAAACGGCCGTAGCATGAAACACGACACCAATACTAGCTGGCATAGTCTCTCTTCCCTTATGTAGTCTTGGTTCAACTTCAACACAATTGCAGACTAACCTAAACTGGGTGGGGCATGCATCAGTATTTATTATTTTATCGCAACAGTGGACATAGAATAAACAGAGTAATTGCTTGTGTACCCACCTATACACAAAGAATGCAAGAGAAAATGTGATCGCAGGCAAGGTTAGCGAAGGCCAGTCGTGTTATTTTCTTTATTTTACACGACTACAGCTATGCCAAAGAAGAGTGAGGCAAGAGCAAGATAGTGCCATAGAACGGTGTAAACTGGTAGTGTTGCTAGTGACTGCTGAAGTGCTTGAGCTGGCTGCTGAGTCGCCTGTGGTGTCTGCTGGTTCAGCTGTGATGGGCAAGCAGAATGAAGTATGTCAATTTGGAGGACGAATTCATAAGGCGTGTGTGTATTCAGAGTGGTATATTGCTGTGGTTGCTGGCCATGTGGTTGCTGTGGAGTTGAGTATTGGAGTATTGCTTCTGAGGTGCAGGTTGCGTTCTTCCATCCGGTAATGTTCTTCCTTCCATGTATGTACATGCAGCAGAAACATATTCAGCTGGCTTACAAATTCTTGCATCTTTTGCTTCTTTTTTTCAACGGCTTCTGCGATAGGTCCTTCATCCTCATCTGCTAACCGCCTCTTTTTGGCACTCGAGCTGCATCTGCGGCAGGTGCAATCGGCGTCCTGTGCTGGAGTTTGTCGTTTCTGCACGTTTTTGGCTGCATCTGCTTCGCGCGAAGTCAAATTGGGGACCATTTACATATTACATTATTACGTAGACACAGGGGGGTCCCCCACCCAAGTCTCATGTCCATGTGGATCCATGGTGGGGGGGGGGGGGGGTAGGGCGCGCCGTGCACATGAGCAACATCCAGGGTCAGTGTTGATATTGTTGCAGTGCATGCATGTAATCAGCGATTGTTTCTGTACTCAGTAAAATGGTTGTACTGTTTTGAGTGTTGCATCAATATCTGTAGCATTCAGCAGTACATAAACGGCAGTACATATGTGACCTGTATACCCAGATGTTCACGTGGACAGGTGGGGGTGGGGTCGTGGAAAATGTTGAAATCCACATGGTGTCCACGGTCAGGGGGGGGGGGGGTGGTACCACCTAAAATTGGCCAGCCTCTGTCCACGTAATATGTAAATGGTCCCTAAGAGCCATTGGAACATCAACCAATTAACTGTCATCTCACTCAACTCTATGTCATAGGCTGGATCCGACTTCAGGAGTTGCAAACTGAGCATATTCACTGGAAGGTAGCCAGCCATAGGTAGAAAGAAGGAAATCAAACCGATTGTTGGCCTCGCTCAGCAAGAAGGCAAGCGCTTTCAGATCCGGATGGAAAAACGCCAATCGAAACTTGCATTAGTATCCGCTGCCTTCGCTGAATCGCGCCTGCTTGCTTGCCCACGCTGTCTTCCATTTTCGTGACCCTTTCCGATATTCCCTGCACCTTTGCATTGACCTGAGCAAATCTTCCATCCATTTTCAACTGAAGAGAGCTCAGTTGCTTCATCAATTGGGAGGGACGAGGGAGCATCCCATTGTGGCATATTCCAGAGACAATAGATTGTTCAGCCATTGATTTGGAGGAATATGGTGGAACATGATTTGAAAGAAAGTTCAGTTGAGAGTGGCAGCATTTGCACACTTTTCCTGGGCAGTGCTGCTGACAGCCAGTCGGCAGTTTGGTGGTGGTAATGCTGGGCTGTCCCATGTGCAGTTCTTCAGTCGCCGATGGTTGCTGCGGCTTGCTGCGCTATGTCGCACTTCAGTTGTTATTTTCTCATCAGCTGATCTTTCTGCTGGATAATGGTGTCCTCCAGGCGCATTCGATGGATGCTCAGCGTCAGGACCTCGTTCGTGTCTGTGGCTGCTTCGCTGATTGGGCCGGCCGCCGCGTGGGAAATGCGGCTGGGACACTTCATCTGGTTGCGGTGTCCCATGACCGCCGTTCTGAATCCCACCAGCACTCTCTCCTGCTGTGGGCGGTTGCGGTCGACGAAACGGCGGGCGGGTTGACAATAGATGGCGACGAAGACGGGCTACAAGGGGAATGACAGGTGGAAGATCCATTGCTGCTACATATTGTTACTTGGGGATGGAAACACGCGGGCTGGGAAGGAGTGGCCATGGTACAGTTATACTTTTTCGGGTGGTTGCTTTGACTTTGAAAAGATGAAAAAAAGCGGTCACAATAACATTGGATTCTTGCAGTTTTAGGTGTTTTGATGGGGCATTCTTCGTAGTCTTAAGTGGAACCGAGGGGGCGTTTTCTATTTTGGGGGGTTTGAGGGGTGGTTGCAGCCATCTTAGTATACCATACACTGCAGAGTAGACAGAATACAGAAGACACGACTGACAGAGTGAGAGTAGTATATAGACAGAGTGAACTCGAGTAGATAGAATGCCTGCCTTATAGTACCTACCATGTACTGAGAATACCGTAAAAGTTAGTGCTACAAAAATGTGCAACGAATGTTGTCACAGAGTGAGAGACCAATGGAACCGGACGACCATCAAATCTTCTCTCCCATCAGTGAGTGATTGACTCTGCGTCGTGCGTGTCCGACTATGTGTGTACGTACCTGCATAAATTTGCACCCTGCATGCGATGCAAAGGGCAGAGTCCGGATCATAGGGTGTATGTGGTGTCCGGATCATAGGGTGTATGTGGTGTTAGCTTGACCCAAGGAGGGAGGAATGTTATTGACATCTCAGGACCGGTCAGAAGCAGAGTCTTGCTGCCCATAAAACGATTACGTGTCATTAGGGCCAAAAGAGCCATAAGGACCAAAACTACATCAACAGGGCCACAAAAACTTTGGTCCTACTGTATGTATTTACTTTCAGCATTTTTTTCAGCCCAGTGTAAATGGTGTTCTGTTACAGGATCAGAGTGTAACATTGTGTTTCATCTTTGTGTGTATCTTGGGTGTATAATGTATATGCTACCAGTAGACACAAGCATCTGACTTTGATCACCTAGCGATCCTTTAAGCCTATGCCCTTAGCATCAAGTCAATCATCAGACCATCCCCCTAATTACCCCTAGCCAACCATCAAGCCTTGGCCATAACTGTCAAGCCATTGCCCAGCCCTCCCAGCCTACGCTTTCTACAGATCTACTCACTGGCCATTGCAATCATCGAACAAAACATCAAGCCATTGCCCAGCCCTCCCAGCCTATGCTTTCTACAGAACTATTGGCTGGCTGAGAAAAACACCAAGCCATCACCCCAGCCCATCTAGCCTATGCTTTCTACAGAACTATTGGCTGGCTGAGAAAAACACCAAGCTGTCACCCCAGCCCATCCAGCCTATGCTTTCTACAGAACTATTGGCTGGCTGAGAAAAACACCAAGCCATCACCCCAGCCCATCCAGCCTATGCTTTCTACAGAACTATTGGCTGGCTGAGAAAAACACCAAGCTATCACCCCAGCCCATCCAGCCTATGCTTTCTACAGAACTATTGGCTGGCTGAGAAAAAACACCAAGCCATCACCCCAGCCTATCCAGCCTATGCTTTCTACAGAACTATTGGCTGGCTGAGAAAAACACCAAGCTATCACCCCAGCTCATCCAGCCTATTATGAACCCTGGTCTTTACCTCAAATTTTTAAGTATGGGTATGCACCCTGCTATTTTCCCTAGAATTTCAAGTACTGGTATGCACCCTGCTACCAGTTTCTTTCCAATGTTACTTTCTCTTGCCTTTTGGCCATGACCCATTCCTAATTTTATTGCTGCGGAGTAGTCGCTGATTTTTCCAGCACAGTTGCCAAATTTATGGTCCTTCCCCTTCTCCTCTCCTATTTCTACTCTCCTGCAATCCATCTGTCATCCATTTTCTTTGCTTACTACGTCTGCCCTTTCCTACCTACAGGTAATAAAAGTCAATGTACTACATAAATTAGCGTCTCCACTTTAGGACCTTCATACAGACAGTAGCCCCCCCTTTTTTCATGTTACACTTTCCAAATACACCAACAACTTCGACTGCAACGACCACAACAACAGCTGCAACTGCACAACAACTGCAACAACAACTGCAATGCAACTGCACAACAACTGCAGCTGCAACGACAACAACAACAGCTACAATTGCACAACAACTGCAACAACAGCAACCACACCAGGACTACACCAATGGAAGGCGCTCCGTCTCGCTGTCTGAACTGGAGTATGTACTGGATGATAGGAAAACTCCACCTTCACTAAAGCTCCGCCTATTCTCTACCTTTCCTTCAACCTACAGTCACCACCTTCAAACGGCCGGGTGAACGTCAACTTCAATAGACAAGAGTTGCTACAACCTCACTTCTACCCTACTTCAGCAGGACATCATCAATGTCTGACTACAACCACAAATTCTTCTATCCCAACAGGTCTGTTATCTAATATTCAATGCAATAACCAATCTTCAATCTCCAATGTTCAATGTCCAATGTTCAATTTTCCTGGCTGAGCATTTCAATGTTCAATTTCTATGGCTCCAATATTCAATATTCAATGTGGCATCAAACATACATATGATCACTTGATCAGCATGATCAGCCTATTCTCTTCTACCATTGCAATGTTTTGAATTCAAAAAAGAAGAAAAACAAAATAAAAACAAAAAATAAGTAGTATGAAAAATGTAATAAGTGTCATTGTGTTTTTATGCATATTAGATAATTACAGCCAGGCGGCTTGGTTTTGATCTTTGTCCTGTATCTTTAGTGTGCTGTGTAGTCTTGCATTCCGCCTACTATGTTCCGTATGTCTATAGCTACCTGCAAGGTATGTTTTTATGTTATGTAGCTGTCCAGTTCTAATTATGTCTTAATACTTAAATATCTGTCTTTTGCTGTTGTGCATGTACGTACTGTATGCTTCTATGCCAGTCGAAAGACTCGAGCTTCCGCTTCCACCGGCCCCTACTAACTTCCGCTTTCACGAGTTTTCCTTCTGTCAACCTTGGACCGTAAATCTTCTGCCTTCTCCTTGGAGCCATGCACAAAGTACGCTAATTGCCCACCTTCCGACATGACAGTTTATAAGCTGCCACCCAGCTAGCTCGAGTCAGTCGACTTGTTCTACCCTATTCTTCTCTTCAATAAATCTTTGCTTGTAGCCTGTCCTTCTTACGTACATACCACACGTACAAAAGCCAGGTTACACTATGCATTCTACAGAACTATTGGCTGGCTGAGGAAACACCAAGCCATCACCCCAGCCCCTTCAGCCTATTCTTTCTACAGAATCATTGGCTGGCTGTTCGAGAAAAACACCAAGCATTCACCCCAGCTCAAGAAGAGTACACATTCCATCCGTTGACGATGTGTACAACATCCCACAGGTGTTGAAGTTGACCCAGCGGGACCGAAACGCGCATCTGGCGATGATCCAGAGGATGAGATGGTCATTTTGCATGGGAATCTATTTGCTCAGGACCCCATGATTGTCCTGGCATCTGCAGTGGCTCCATCACTCAGAGCATGTGGTCTGTGATGGCAACTTTAAGTATCAGCCAGAACAGCCACATCGCTTTGCTCAGCTTTACACGATTCATGGTGGAATTCAGGATCAGAATGGAGGTGTGTTCACGTGTTTGAATGGATGTGTCTGTGTTTGGTGTTTTTTTGTGGTGTGCTTGGATCTGACAGCATTGTGTTTGACTGACTGCAGTGACCAAGCTGGTGTAACCTACAATTCGAATCGAGAGCAACCTTTGTATAGCCCCATGCATCGGTAAATATGGTACATGCATGTAGGGTATGTATGTACACAAAATACGCATGCATGTAATTTACTACGTTATGCACTGCACGTAATATTTTACACAATAAACCCTACTCGTCATTTCCATCAATGACAACGTCATCCAGAGTACTGTTCACGTTTTCATACACAAAAGCACAAATTCTCTGCCAATACTAGCATCAAGTCGTTTTATGTAATACAGATAATGACGCCATGCAGTCCCAATTAACCAAAAACTGGCGTTGACTCCATTCAGTTTCGCAGAATTTGTCGGTGATGATGGTGCAATCGTCGTTCTCATAAGCCACGTTGGAAAGCGGCCAAAATTGGCTTGTGTTCTGTAGGTGTGGGCGTGAATTCGCAATGGCAGCTGCTTCATAGAGAAAGTGTTCTCAGCTGGTCTTTTGTCAGGAGCAGTTGGCCCACAAAAACTTTCGACACAAAGGCATGATTCCAGAGATGTCTGACGTCACATTTTCAGACAAGCACTTCACATTTCAACTTTGTCGACATGGTGAAAGGTGTATGGGATCATTTACATATTACATCACCAGCTGATGGCTGCTGACAGGGGTACCCCCCCCCCCCCCCCCCTCCCCACACACCATCACCGCTACAAACTTGTCTGCCGCTGAGTTCGCACCCCCCCCCCCCCCCCCCCCCCTGTGGCTATACTATGCATATAGTACTGTACTATACTACATCATCATCATCATCACAGCACAGCCGCAGCTGCTGAGTCCCCCCCCCCCCACCGTCACCACTACATCCCGTTTCGGGGGGCGGAAGGGGGGACCCCCTCCCCCTAGCGGTGACGTAATATGTAAATGATTCCTATTTGCAAGTTGTTCAGTTGTACGGACAGATTTACTTTGAACACGCAGCAAACTTTGTTGAAGCTGAAACAGACAGTACAATTCAGGGAGTTAGGTAGCAAGAAAACCCCCCTGAGGCACAAAATGTCAAACTAACCCACCTCGACGATTTCTGTGGAAAAACATGTCAATGGCTGCGATCCTCAGTTTGCAAATGCAAATGCTCGATTCTTCTGTAGTCGGACTTGCCTTCATGTGGCAAATCGTTGTAAAATGATCTGGCTGTGTCTTTGAGGAAGCCAGATAACATTTTCAGCCTCCTGGGGATAGAGACCATTCGTTTAGGTCCGCCAGGAGCTGATAGATAATTCTCCAGCCAGTCAAGCAGAGTTTCTGTGTCTGCTCGCTTTAGCTTTTAAAGGCAAGGGGTCCCCTACACCGACTTTCGAATTTAAAGTTCAAACCAATTTTATCATAAACTACATTTTTAACCGAGTCTTTTGCAAAAAACCGCTTTTCAAAATTCCTATCCGTTCACGAGTTGTCGGTGTGCAAAGTTCAGTCAAGTTCAGTACTGAAGACGGATTTGGGAACCACTACGGTAGTACCGTAGTGGTTCCCGAGGACCGCTTCAATACTGAAATTTATCGATTTTTATCTTCGAATAACTCATGAACGGATAGGAATTTTGAAAAGCGGTTTTTTGCAAAAGACTCGGTTAAAAATGTAGTTTATGATAAAATTGGTTTGAACTTTAAATTCGAAAGTCGGTGTAGGGGACCCCTTGCCTTTAAGCGCATGGGTCCCTTTGACTTCCGTTTGCCAGACGGTCACCTCCGGTAACAGGAACACAGCAGAATGTAAGATGATAGCAGCAGGTACGTAGTACGGTTGTTAGATTGGTAGAGATCGTAGTATTCTTGTTTCAGAGATATAAACCAATCGAACGGAAAATGAATCGAATCATCTTGTTAACGGCAGTAGTTATTATTTTATCTCAACAGCAGACACAGAGTAAATATTTTACGTAAGTACACAAAGAGTGCAAGAGAAATGTGATCGCAGGCAAGGCTGGCGAAAGCCAGTCATGTTATATTCTTATTTACACGACTGCAGCTATGCCAAAGAAGAGTGAGGCAAGAGCAAGATAGTGCCATAGCACGGTGTGGTCAGAATTACTAGAGATGTAACAGTTTGTTCATATTATGCTTCAACTGTAAACTATCAATCGGCCTTCTGACACACACTGCATAGTGCATATTATACATTACCAGACAATGTACGTTCTTGTGCGTGTACCATTGTTTTATGACTGTTTTGACTGGTTTTTCAATTTATCACTTTTATTGATTATTAGTTTGCAATAATTATAATTTAGCTCACTGCTTCTTATTTTTAGTGTGCTTATTCTTGATTCTGTTGCAGGGTAGCCTGAGGAAGGAGCACGTTTAGCTTTGCTCTGAAAGCTAGCAAGTTTTTCCCGTATGTAAAGCCTTTTACCATCGGTTGCGGGTTTTATCTCTGGTCTGTAAAGTCCAACGCATCTCAGACACTGCCATTGTCATTCATTTTATTGTTTTATGACAGATTGGAGGGACAGGGAGAAGGCAGGATCGAGGGCAGTGCAGTGCACAGCACAGGCAAGAATAGCCACAGGACTGACACCATGCGGAAGAAACATCTCCTATGAATTATTCATTGATACAGCATCTACTAGTCCTTTTGTATGCGTAGCCATGCATGCTTCATGGCATGGCGATGGACGGAGACGAAAAACCGAACTGAGAGGAGAGCAAACACATCGCAGCGAGAGGGCAAGGCATCCTAGCAGCATGTACCGTACATACATACACCATGTACCTGCACATGGTACAACAGTAATTAGGAATAATCCTATGTTGTTGAATAGGGATCCATTGTAAGAGAGCCAAATACAGCCATACCCAAGACAAATCCCGGTGAGAAGATATATCTGATTGTGCATGTGAGAGTGTGATAGAGGTTTGCTCGTGATTGTGAACGGTAAACTGTCAGTGTTAGTTAGTGCCATGAGAAACTTGTGTGAGAAACGGCATATCTCCTTACCACATGAAGCGTGATCGCCCTAAACGGAGCTACTACAAGAAATTAGCGCTTGGCAAGGCAACCATTGTCAGTGTGAGTTAGTGCCATCGGAAATTGTTTGAATCGGAGATTTGAATGGAATCAAGAAACGCCGTATCTTCCACCACATGCAGAAGCGTGATCGCCCTAACTCGACAAGAAGCAGCGGTCGCATGTCGCCATAAGACATTGGCACCTACCAACTGGTTGTTTCATAAATCTGGTAGAACACCTGAATCCTTCAAATATTTGGCTCCATTTTCAACTCAAATCAAACTTTCACTTCATCCTAGAGGCCGTACTTTACTTGCACGAGCGCATTCCCGAAATTGTTGATTTGGCTACGAACTATATTCAGTCGGTCACTTTCGCTGCAGCCAGCAAGCGTGATTCATTCTGAAGTGGGAAAATTTGCTGGCGCTATGGTAGGTAATGTGAAAGATTACGTTGTTCGCTCTACCAAGAAAATCTGACAAAAGTCGTACACCCTGGGTCGGTGAAGACAGCTTGAAAAAATTTGGGGTGCTGTCTATGCGCGCGTGCAAAGTGCGGCGGTCCAGCGTAGACAGTTGCGAAAGAAGTGGACCAGCGAAAGGAAGCGGTAGGCCCCTTTTCCAGTTGCAAATTTACAGATATTTTCTTTCCGTTTCAAATTCTTTCACACGATTAATGAATTTGTAGGCTCCTCATTCACTTTCGGCCGTTCATTCGATTTGTTTTTCTTTTTCCTTCCTTTTTCTTTACACTATCTTGTATTGGCACTTTGCCAAACGTTTTCTTTCGCTGGTCCACTTCTTTCGCAACTGTCTACGCTGGGCCGCCGCACTTTGCACGCGCACATAGACAGCGCCCCAAATTTTTTCAAGCTGTCTTCACCGACCCAGGGTGTACGACTTTTGTGGGAGCTTGAGGGTACTGTCGGCTTGGAAAAATGCAGTCCTACAGCAATTCTTCGTCTTATGTGCGCTCCTCGCAACAACACGTGCTCCGCCCGTCTGTACTACAATGTCATCAAAGCCAAGGTGCCAGCTCTGAGAAATGATATTCATCCTGCGGACAATGATGGTCATGCGTATTCTGCACGCATTCGACTTGTGCGTGAATTCTCCGTGTATTTCTCAGATAATCAGTTGCACCACTGAGAATCAGCAGCCGCGACTGATCCAAGTGGTCGATCGATCGCTCCAGCGACGCGTCAAATACCAGCATGTCTACAAAACCCATAGAAGACGATTGGGATTTAATTGCCTTGGAAACGATCTTGTAAGTATTTGGGATTGCTTGGTTTTTGTCATTATAGTATAGCTACTTGAAATAAGTATAAAATAGTTCGAATGCGTATTGATGTGACAAATACACGCACAAATAGGGCTCCATCAAAAAAGGAGCCGACGACGACGACGACGACGGAAGGGAGCGGCGGCGGGCAGGCTGGAAGCGGAAAAAAATGGGGAAGAGGAAGAAGACCGAGTTTGGGCGCGCCTAATGGCGCGTTCACAAGACGTCCGTAAATCCGTACGTCCGTCCGTAAATCCGTAAAGTGGATCTAGGAGTTCATGGCACACCGCAAATAACCGTGTACTCCTAGATCGACTTTACGGATTTACGGACGGTTTTACGGATTTACGGACGTCTTGTGAACGCGCCATAAACTGGGTAACGTGTGGACGACGGCTACTAACTAAACCACAAATAGCAGGGATAAAATTGATATTTTACAGCCTACACTATATTAATCCTTTATTCAGTCAAAATCGACATGAATATAGCAAGTGTCGAATGTGAACAGCAAAGCACACATTTTACAACACTGTATACATAATACTGTAAATAAGTTATGAAAGTCACGATAAAACATAGGCACTGTGAGGTTTAAAACTTGTAGACGCTATACACTATATGAAGGCACTATACGGAGTACACTATATGAAGGCGATAATTGCGCTTGTCTGTGTTTATCAGAATGGCTTGTTTCAGGTGGCAGCGGCGATGGATCACCGCCGTTGAACATCGGCAATGGTAGGGGTCAGATCTCCGAGGCCTACATCAGAGAACTGATCAGGAAAGATGAGGAAGCTAAAGAGAAGAAGGAGAAACAATTGAAGAGAGAGTACGACGGGGTGGCGGCTCCAGAAAGACGGACGAATGAAGATAAGCGTGCGTATGTAAATGTAGTAGTACGTATGTATGGAATGTGTAAATGTAGTATACATACGTATGTATGTAGTGTGTAAATGTAGTAGTACGTATGTATGTAATAGTAGTACTGTAATGAAATACTGTAGGCTATAGTGTGGAAGTCTTGGGAAGATTGTCACGGCGAAAGGCGCCAGTTCAGTAGGCACTATTATCCTGCATACATGGAGCAAGAGGGGAGAAGCATGAAGATTACTCCGTCGTCGTTACTAACATACATACAGTAGGCACATTTGTACGGTAGACGCATTATAGGTGAAACTTTTATGGCGTTGCCCGCAACGTCTCTTTGGGAGAGGCCGAAAACCAAAACACATATGTACTAGTACACTACATTTACACAATGGGGATGTCTCCTGCAAACGTACTCAGTGTAGCATCGTATTTATCATACTCCCAATGTCTTCATCTCAACCTCCTCCAGGTCGTGAAAATAATCTGGCGTCAGATGCAGTGACAGCCACATCCTCCCGCTCATCTGCTCCACGTCTTGCTCACGTGATCCACGAGCCTGCTCATCATCTCCACTAATCTCGATTGCAGTAACGGGCACGTGGAAGCGAATGATGCTTCACTACAGGCATATCAAGTTATAATAGTCCACCGCACAAAGCAAAGTATCACACACATACTTAATAAGGCACATGTACACTTTTCGCAAAAATCCCATCATAACAGCAATGGTCTTGGCTCCATGATAACAAGCAGCATTGTCTGAGTACAAAAATGATTCACGGATGGCCAGGTTGCTCTCGAGTTTCAGTTTCGCTCTTTCCATTTCTTCTCTTTCGCAGTACATCCAAGCCAACCAGCACATCGTAGGGTTCACTAGCGTGATCGCAGGCAAGGCTAGCGCCAGCCAGTCGTGTTTTACCAACATTTTTACCACTCCCGTCTGTGCGGACGACAACTGCTTATTGTGCCTGGTCAGCGTTGTTGTTCCCTTTACCCTTCTGCCATTACTGGTTTTTGTGACTGGTCAGTGTCGTCTGGTTTCTCTGGTTCTGCCTTAGTTCAACTTCTCATACTTATGTATACCCTTCTGCCTGTATGCTGTATGTTATTTATGTATAAAGTATGTATCTATGTGACTGTTTACGTGTACTGCAATACATACATAACTTACTGCATATTGTCTAGCACCTATCATCCAGTTCCTGGAAGGAAGCTAACAAACGACTCTCCACAGTACGCCAAAGCAAAACAAAAAGTTAGCAAATAGGTACTATCTCATTGACAGCATACTGTACTCCGAATTTGCACAACGCAAGAAGCTGTCTCTCCCACGCTGGCAATGGTGGCACCAAAAAGTCTCAGGGCATCAAGGGTAAAGAAGGCATACTCACCAACCAGACTCAGACTGGTTTGTCAACCAGACTGAGACTGGTTTGTCAACCCAGACTCGCCTTGGGCCTGCGGGCTTTCCACTGACTGGTCGATTGGATTCCGGACATCAAGGGAACCCTAGTCTCCTCGTCCACCAAGCTGCTGCCCAGTCTTCGCATCCAATACATCAAAATGGAGCGGCCGTTCACCTCTGTACCACTTGAAAATCCGCCCTGGCTCATGCCGACTAATCGAACGCCCTGCCCGCCTTTGGGCCCTATAGCCAGGGGAAGGGCAGCAAACGCACCATCTCTAACGGCGACGTCAAAGCCGACGTTGCCATCAAACAGGGCGAGATCATCGCTACAGTGGCGGTGGGCAAGGCCAACTACATAATAAGCCCTCAAGGAGTGCCACGTATGCACGCTGCACGTCGTCGTGCCGGAAGCGGTACAGATAACCAACAGCAAAGGGCTGATAGCATTTTTGGACACAGACCCGGACGCGGACGTAAGTTGCTTAAACCTGTCCACCCTTAAATTTGCGTTTTGTGTGTGTTGGACTCCATGGTACTTTTGTGTTTTTGGTGTGCGTGCGTACTTACTTACTGCATTTTGCTATTTGATTGTTACAGGGCCCGTAGCCCTACGCCCTACTGTACCTTAAGCCCTACTGTAGCCCTATGCGACATCCGACACAAGCAACCAGAGGAATTGAAGGTTGGAGATTCCATCACGGCCAAAAGCACAGGGGGCTGGTACGCCGCAACTGTATGGGAATTTATTGTGCCATCCGTACCACGTAGGCATCAGAATTGCTTCAAATCAGCCATTGGAAGATGTCCACCTCATCGTGAAGAGATGGAGAGAGAAGACTCAGTCCAGTTCCAACGCCTGCGACTCTACTCGCATCTGAAGACCTACATGCTCTCAGTGCATTGGAAGGTGGCAGACAGTATATTCGTACACCAATTTCTGTCATCTGCCAGAGTAAGGAAAGAAGGAAACTGCAAAATCTGCCACTACTATGGATGTGCCATCCACTTTTATTATACAGCACACGGATAAGGCCGTGGAGGATGGGAAGTAGCCACAGTATTTGTAAAGGGTCATTTCAGCTGCAACATCAGCGATGGATGTGTCCCCTCCCCCACCTGCCATATGATGGGGAAATGATTAACCTAATTAGAAACAATAATGCAGTTTTACTCTTCTTCCCGGCGGCATGTATCAGGGCCGGATCATATCCCTATAAACAGGAATGGATTTATCCATAGTGAGAAGCGAAAATTTTTGCGCAACGGATGAAATCCAGTGGATGGAATGAAAAGTCGGTTGGAATTTTTTTCGAAATTTTTCGAACTAAAGTGTTATTTTTATCTGTAAATTTTGGCAAAAAATTTCAATTTTAAAAAAAAAATTCGTAGCTCCATCCATAGTGTTTTATCCGTAGGTTTTGGGAAAAGTATCCATAGCAGTTGCTATGGATAGAATTAAGCCGACCAGCCGACAATGATGAAGAGGAAGCGCCGACAGTACAAAATGAGAGCTATGGATAGATTAAAAATGACCGACAACGTTGTGTCGAAAATTTTTTGCTATGGATATTTTTTTTTTTGCTATGGATATTTTTTTTTTGCAAATTTTTTTTGAAAACTTATGGATATTTTCGTGAAAAGTTATGGGTACTTTGCTATGGATCGAACAACACCTTTAGCAATTTCGACTGCAATTGCAACGGATAGATCACATCAATGGATGGAACGCCTACTATACCAAAAGCTATGGATAAAATGGAAAATTTCTGCGCGTCACATATGTGTGACTTTTCCTGTTTAAAGGGATAAGCAACTGAGAAGCCAACCGAATAAAGAATGCGTTCAGTTGTTGTCATTAGAATAGTAATTGATAGCATGTGCCCGGCTGTGGGACGACGCCAATTTCGAGTGTGGTGGAAGTGAGGAAGCGGTGTACGGCCTCATCAACAATGTGGTTTTGCGGTGCCACTTTACAGCTGCTACAGAAGGCGCTGCATTGAACTCGCCATTAGCATTAGCTACTTTGCTACTGTTTGGTACTTCGCTGTTGCTACGTACTATTTTTGCACTGTCATTGGCTTCTATTTTTGCTTTATACTGCCATTTGACTTCTGTTATTTGCTACTATATGATACTGTAATATGCATTATGCTTCTGGTACACACCTCTCTCACTTCCAAATAAAGGATTACTTGTAAGTGGAGTTAGGGTTACATAGTACACCCTGGCTTGTAAAATTTACACAAGGTGGTGGGTGCAATTCGTCGATGTATTTGTATTAGTACTAGTCTTGTACTAGATTAGTATTAGTACTAAGTAGATGTATTAGTACTAGATGCATTAGTCGTTCTATGTATGTATGTATGTAGTAGTGTTGTATACTTTTTTAGAAAAAAGTACTAAGTACTTGAGTACTTGAAGATTTTTTGATCAAGAAAAAGTACTTTTACTTAAGGTCTCACACTATAGATCTCTGAGCCGTGGACTCCTAGACTACCAGCACATATAGACTATTCGGTGTAGTCGTACAACTCTTACTCGTACAATCCAAATTCCAGTTGTTTTCATTCGTCTTCTTCGTTTCAGTTCGCTGTTTCCGCTCCAGCCCGCGCGCCGCGCTCTGGTCACTCGTTTGCGGTCGTCTACATACATATGCATGGACAACTATATATATGCGGTCCAGCTCTCTCCTGAGCCAACGAAAGCGAGTTGAGAGGAGATCAAGATACCGATGGATAGCTTGTTACACGATCACTTTGACGCGCCATATAGCGCCTCTTGAAACGGTCTATCTGTAGCGCTATTCCTGATTGAAACGCTAACTTTTTCAAACACGTTTTTTATGGATAACTTTGCTTAGAGGCAACGTATAGAGGCGCCGCTGGTACCAATCAATTCCTCTCGTCAAGACGCGTTCAACGGTATGTCATGTTGAAAAATACCCAGCGGTTCCTTCGGAACACCCAAATCGCATGGTTTTTATGGTGTTCTTTGGCGTGTCGTACTGCGCCGAATACAGGAGCTTTGGCGCTGCAGTTTGGTGTATGTGCAGAGGAAGGGTTGCTCTTTATTCACATTATGACGGATTACTCTTATCTTGCGTACAACGGCTACGACGAAGCCTCAAAATTGGCTCCGAAACTATAGTGTGAGACCTTAAAAAAGTTGAAATCCAAAAAAGTATAAGTACTTTTACTTAAAAATAAAATGTCTCACTTACTAAGTACTTGGAAAAATTTTTGAAGTACTTATACTTTTACTTGAAATTTTTGGTGCTCGCGTAGTGTTCTCAGCGATTTTTTGTTACCAACGATCGCATAGGATTCTGCATTTTTTGTGTCGTTTTTGTTGGCCACAGCAGGTGGTTTGCTCATATAGCTACGTACTGTCTAACAAGCAAGGGTTGGGGGGGGGGGGGGAAGTAGACGAGTACTTCAAAGTACTGGACAACAGAGCATCTGAAGGGGTATCGATCCGTTCATCTTCTGGGAGTCGCACAAGGAGAAGCTCAATGATCTGTACAAGATAGCTATCCAAATGCTTGCAATTCCAGCAACATCTGCAGCGGTTGAACGCCTATTTGCATCTGCAGCGGTTGAACGCCCATGATTTACCTGTTCTGGTAAAAAGGCACCCACTAGCCAGCTCTACTTGAAGCTCAAGTCTTGATGCAATGCCTTCAAAACACCCATATTGAGTGCATGACACAAAAAATTGTCGTATTACAGGACGGTACATATGTACCAGGCTATTACAAAAAGTCTATACTTACATATACTTACTTGTTTGGGAGCGAGTTTTAAGAAAAAAAAAAAAAAAAAAATACTTAAAACCGAATCTATACTTACTTATACTTGGTTCTTTTGGGAGCAAGTATTGAGTACTTAAAACTTCTGAAAATTTTATACTTATACTTTTTTCTGAAAATTTTCTATACTTATACTTTACTTTTACTTACTTATTAGGCTACTTAGTACACTCAAGTATACAACACTAGTATGTAGTACGTAAAAAGACAGGCCTAGGCATAAAGCGACAAACTACCCGGCATAACAATACAGCATTCGGCATATCGCGACGCTCTGGCATAAAGAGATTTTGTCCGGCATAACGCTACAAACCTTCCGGCATATCGCGACAACGTCCGGCGCAACGAGACTCCGGCACATCGCGACAACGTAGGGCATACAGCATTTATTACATACATACATACAGCATTTAATTGTACACCTCTGTTATTTACATACATACAGCATTTATTTGTGCACCTCCATGCGTAATTGTGGAATGTCACGGATACCATAGATTGCTGGCCAATGCACCTACTGTGCCCTGCATGCCAGTTTAATGACAACTAGTTGTGTGTATGTATCTTCTGTGTATGTGTCTTCTCTGGCCCTCGCCACCGGGGGATAGATACAGTGTAAGAATAATAGAGTAGAGTGCGGTTGGTGTGTGCACACCTCGTGATGTTTGCACGTGTCAAAAACCAAAAAGGCCACAAAATTAAAAAAGACAAATGGTCGATAGGTGGGAGCTTGGAGTTTTTCGTGCAGCGACACGGGAGGTTGCAAAATACTTCAGCTTCCGGGCAGTGTTTTCTTGGACCTTTCCCGGCCCTGGTTGATTATAGTGGCAGTTGGGCCTAGCCCCCCACTGTCTCACTAAACCCAAGGGAACCTGTCTATTGACAGTTTGCTCTGCCCTTTTGGAAAGTGACATGCGAGTAAGCTTGGAGGGAATGCCCTCCGCTCTTGAAAGCTATTGGGACCACACCTGGAAATGGCGAAGACAGGACAAGGCACTGGGATTGGGCCTGATCTGGCGCTACTTGCTGCAGGATGTTCTACCACTGGACTATGAGGAAGCAAAACCAGTTTGGGAGCAAGAGGGCAAGAATGCCCTCACAGCCAGGCCCTCACTCGGGTGGATAACCTTCTTGCTCTGGCAGCAACTCCCACCCCCCGCCGCACTGGCCCGGACACCCGGCGAGCCATGGTCCCAACCGTCCCTGGTTCCCATTACAGGTATATTGCCCTGCATCACCATGGTCGTTTTGGAACACCTGGGCGGCCCCAAGGTCCTGGATCTGCTGCAGCGGAAATATCATTGGCTGAGCATGAAGCGGGATGTAGAGAGCTTTGTGTCCACTTGCGAAATCTGTCAGGCCCGCAAGCCGCACCACCAAGCTCCACATCCCTTGTTGCAGCTGATCCCACCAGTGAATCGGCCCTTTGTCACGTGGGCCATGGACATACTCGAACTCCTGCTATATACCTCAGGTTCCTGCTTTGTGCTGGTGTTTGTGGAGTATGCCACTACTGGGTGGCAACCTCGCCAATTGAGGATTAAAAAGATTGGATGAAGAAAGTCAGCGAATTCACGCCCGCTGATCCTTTGCCCCTCAAACAGGCTACGATTGTGGAACTCGGAATCGGGCTTCAGTAGTCTGTTCAGCTAGTGCCTGTTGTCTCAGTCCCACTCAAAGTCGTCTCACGCACGATCGCTTGTGCTATGGTAAGTACGTGTATGCGTTGCATACATATTTTACTATGTAAGTAAATATGTACAACCAGGGCTAGGTACGTAGGCTAGGCCAGGGCTAGGTCAGTTTTTAGTTCAGTTTTAGTCAAAAAAAATGAAGTAGAGTGAGCAAAAAGAGGTACAACCGTAGTTTAATTAGAGCAAAATGAAACGTGATGTCCGTTGGGATTGCATTATGAGTGATCGCAGGCAATGAGCACATCAACAGTGTCACTACTACTGGTGG
>JASAMW010007229.1:0-72532 GCA_030247985.1 Epsilonema sp. ZAB3_2
CAAAATATACAATATACGGTATGCTTTTATGCATATGTTTTCAACCGCATTGTGTTATCATGTGATACGGACGGATGTTGATGCATGTAATTTTACGGCAGCTACAACGGCAATTAACTGTACAAATGAGTGCAACATTCATTCACTCCATCCGGCCCCTGCCGACCCAAGGCATGCTTTCTTGCTGTTTGTTGTGCACTGATATAGGTACTGTACAGTACATACCATATGTACATTACAGTCACGGTACAGTAGGGTCTTACCTCCCCTGCTGGGCTTGCATGCTTTACTAATAGATGACTACCAAGTTACCGTACATTTACAATAGTTTTGGTATATTATCATCACAGTACGGTGCATGGTATTTTACCGGTAAACATAATTTTACCTTTTTCAAAACTCCTTACCGTAAAATTTAAATAGGAAATTTACCTGGTAAATCGGTAAATGTTTTGATCTAGATTTGGGCGAATTTGTAGTGGCTCAAAAAGCATTTTGGGTTCAAAATTTGCGGGGATACGCGACCAAGTGTGAGATGAATGACTCATCACAATCATGTCATATGTTACGGTACTGTACATAGACAGTTACTACAGTTTTCTCGAGGTATTACGTTACGTACGGCCACGAGACGCTGCGTTGGTATATACATATGTAGCTAGGTATGTACGTTCAGTAGAGAGCATTTTGAGAAACAAAAATAGTCCCATATCTTTACACCCATTCGCAAATATATTTTTGTTCAGAATTAAATTCAAAAACTTTGGCCCAATGGCAAATAGATATATTTTTGATACCTAATGTCGAGATTTATAAATTCTCACTATATTTAATAGCATTTATATCTTGTTCATTAGAGTCACCAACAAGGTCCCGATCTCCTCACTATATTTTTGATCATAATGTTCACAGACTGGTGTAAAATTCACCAAAAGATAGTTAGTAAATTCATACTGCACACTATATTTGAATAATTATATTTTCACATACAAGCTATCAAAATATTTACCCAGGTAAACGTAGTGCAAGGTAGTAATTAATACAGTACACAGTAAAGACTCACTCAGTATACCCGGCAAC
This sequence comes from Epsilonema sp. ZAB3_2, assembly GCA_030247985.1. Lineage (NCBI taxonomy): Eukaryota > Metazoa > Nematoda > Chromadorea > Desmodorida > Epsilonematidae > Epsilonema > Epsilonema sp. ZAB3_2. The sequence goes on from JASAMW010007229.1 coordinate 1,081, forward strand.
CACCCAGTAAACAGTAAGCTGGTAAATTTTACCAGCTAGAAATATACCGTATAAAATTTACCGTAAAGATACCTGCTGCACCAAGTAGTTCATTTACACTACTGTACTGAATGTCAGCGGTTTTCTTGCGGAGCGCCACTTTGGCAGGCCTACGTTCCTCCGAGTCTTCAGCCTGGCGTTCCTGTTCTCAATGAAAAAAGCAGTCCAACTAAACAGGGTATAGTGGAAGACACAAATAATGAATGAACACACCTCCCACTGCATAAGGTGAGATCTAATTGGCTTTGACTTAGAAAATGAGCTTAGGCTTTCGTACGTATGTGCGAAATATAGCAACGAGTTGAAGCATAGGCGTTCCTGTTTGTCGAATCGAATGAAAGCAGGTCCGAACTGAAAGCAGGGGATGGAAGGAGCACAATGAATGAATGAACAAAGCTGCACTGCACACACGGTGAGTCTGTTTGGCTTTGGGCATAAATAAGAGCTTTAGGCTTAGGCTGGGGAAATCTTTTATTTTTATGAGACTAATTATATTTAGGACCATGCACAGAAGACCCCTAAATCGGCACTACCAGTTCAAAAAATGCTCGTTTTTGACCGCCGGAGAAAGGTGTTGGAGCAGCTTCCACTCGGCCTATTAAGCTGAAATTTTGTACACATCTTATTTGAAGCCTTGGCTACAAAATAGAAAAAACGGACCGCATGAAAATCTCAAGTGTCGTTCCAGAGTTGCATGCACGGAAAGGTGGCCGGTTTATTTCGGGAGACTGTATGTGCAAAATATCGCAACGTTGAAGCATAACATTGCTGTTCCGATGAATGCAGTGCAGTCCAACTGAACAGGGGTATGGCAGGGGCACAATGAATGGATGAACACACCTCCACTAACGCATGCATGCATACATGTGAAGCTAAGCAATTTGGCTTAGGCTAGAAATAGGCTTAGGCTTAGGCTTAGCTCTAGTACATATACATAGGGTACGTGTGTGCAAAATATAGCAACGTTGAAGGATAAGCGTTGCTGTTCCGATGAATGCAGTGCAGTCCAACTGAACAGGGGGTATGGCAGGGGCACAATGAATGGATGAACACACCTCCACTAACGGCATGCAATGCATACATGTGAAGCTGTTTGGCTTAGGCTTAGAAATAGGCTTAGGCCTTAGCTAGTAGCACTTTACATAAATTTGACTACCAGCTAGCTGGAAGTTGAATTCTACAGGGTGTTTCATAAGATACTCGCCGGATGTTTGTGCTTGTATCTCCCCAGGAGTGTCACATTCGAATGCGGTTTTTTGCGTTGAATAGCCAAGGCTTCAACGTTGATGCAGCCAAAATTTCAGTTTTCTAGGCCAACAAGAAGCGGCTCAAACAGCTCGATTTGCAAAGCGTCATTTTTCACACATTTTTGCAGGCGGCCAGGTACAGATCGGCTCTGGTTTTTCTCTCCCCAGTTTACCTAACCCAGTTCTCTCCTTAGTTTTCCTTCCGCAGTATTCCCCTCCCCAGTTTTTATCTGGAGCACAACTTTCGGTAGAGTTTTCCATCTCCTTGCCACTTCTCTTGCAGATTCGAACTTAGCAAACAATGTTACAGCCAAAATTCGGGCATCCAAGCTTTTCCTTGGTACGCTGATGCCATGGTGATCAAACTGAAGTCTATCTTCGACAAGACTGCTCAAAAATGCATAATAGTTAGCGTTGAATGGTGAACAGACTTGAAAGAGCGAGAAAAAAGCGAAAATGCAAATCCGTTGCCCCGCCTCAGTGCCATGCCTCCGGTTTGCGCCAAAAAAGGCGCCGCAACTTGACCGCTTACAGCGACAATGCAATCTAGGAAGCTAACATTTTGGCTGCATCAACGTTGAAGCCTTGGCTATTCAACGCAAAAAACCGCATTCAAATGTGACACTCCGGTGGAGAGATATAAGCACAAACATCCGGAGAGTATATTATGAAACACCCTGTATTCCCAGCTAGCTTGTTTCGGAATTTCACATCCAGCTAGCTCGATTTGAAATCAAGCTAGATTTGAGAACCGGCTACGACATATATTCGTGTGCATTATTGTACATAGGTACAGTATGTACTATCAAGGGACTCTTGGTACTACTACGTGGTTATGACATACAGCGTAGTACATACATATTATTTTGAGAAAGATGCAATTATAATATATATTGTCCTTTCATCGTGGTGTGGACAAATATGTGCTTTTCCAGGGTATTTTATTTTTTTACAATGGAGTAGGTATTCTACATGCGTGTAAGAACAAATCGGTAAATAATGCTCCTTGTGCATAAATTACTGCTTTGCCAGTTAGTTAGTAGGTATGTTAGGTACAGCCCATACAATACAGTATTTTTGCCTCTTCCCTGTTTCTATCAATGCGGTCGTAGGTATCCTACTGGCATAAAACGTTTGCGCATTCAGTCTGGGTCTTCGATCCAATATTGCAAAGCACGACTTGTCCTGCCCGCCGAGTTTCGATAGACAGGTATGAACGTCTAGGACAATTCTGCATGCTCCTTTGATTGTCGCGTTACGGCTACAGTAAAAACCAAGCACTATTTATCGTGTACTATAAATATCTCAGGATTATAGGCTACGCAGAGCGAAGCGGACAGAAACGCCACGGCTAATTTTCAGCGGGATTTCCAAATCAAAAAACCGCTTGTCTCTAGCTCCTCTCAATGTCGAGATCTCGGTGATTTCCTTATGTACTGAAATCGCCAAAATTGGCGTCGACCAAATACGCTAAAATAAACCACGCAAACCACGACACCCCACGACCCTGTACGCCCGATGCACATTTTTATCGTCTTTGACACGCAAGCGTATTTCTACCATTTTTTATTTTTCGGGCGTTTGCGAAGTTTAGAATTGCCCAATGGTCGACGCCCATTTTGGCGATTTCAGTACTGAAGGAATTTGGCGATATCTCGCCACTGAGAGCAGATAGACGCAAGCGGTTTTTTTGATTTGGAAATCCCGCTGAAAATTAGCCGTGGCGTTTCTGTCCGCTTCGCTCTGCGTAGCCTATATCCTGAGATATTTATAGTACACGATAAATAGTGCTTGGTTTTTACTGTAGCCGTAACGCGACAATCAAAGGAGCATGCAGAATTGTCCTAGACGTTCATACCTGTCTATCGAAACTCGGCGGGCAGGACAAGTCGTGCTTTGCAATATTGGATCGAAGACCCAGACTGAATGCGCAAACGTTTTATGCCAGTAGGATACCTACGACCGCATTGATAGAAACAGGGAAGAGGCAAAAATACTGTATTGTATGGGCCTACCTAACATACCTACTAACTAACTGGCAAAGCAGTAATTTATGCACAAGGAGCATTATTTACCGATTTGCTCTTACACGCATGTAGAATACCTACTCCATCGTAAAAAAATAGAATACCCTGGAAAAGCACATTTTTGTCCACACCACGATGAAAGGACAATATATATTATAATTGCATCTTTCTCAAAATAATATGTATGTACTACGCTGTATGTCATAACCACGTAGTAGTACCAAGAGTCCCTTGATAGTACATACTGTACCTATGTACAATAATGCACACGAATATATGTCGTAGCCGGTTCTCAAATCTAGCTTGATTTCAAATCGAGCTAGCTGGATGTGAAATTCCGAAACAAGCTAGCTGGGAATACAGGGTGTTTCATAATATACTCTCCGGATGTTTGTGCTTATATCTCCCCACCGGAGTGTCACATTTGAATGCGGTTTTTTGCGTTGAATAGCCAAGGCTTCAACGTTGATGCAGCCAAAATGTTAGCTTCCTAGATTGCATTGTCGCTGTAAGCGGTCAAAGTTGCGGCGCCTTTTTTGGCGCAAAACGGAGGCAGGGCACTGAGGCGGGGCAACGGATTTGCATTTTCGCTTTTTTCTCGCTCTTTCAAGTCTGTTCACCATTCAACGCTAACTATTATGCATTTTTGAGCAGTCTTGTCGAAGATAGACTTCAGTTTGATCACCATGGCATCAGCGTACCAAGGAAAAGCTTGGATGCCCGAATTTTGGCTGTAACATTGTTTGCTAAGTTCGAATCTGCAAGAGAAGTGGCAAGGAGATGGAAAACTCTACCGAAACTTGTGCTCCAGATAAAAACTGGGGAGGGGAATACTGCGGAAGGAAAACTAAGGAGAGAACTGGGTTAGGTAAACTGGGGAGAGAAAAACCAGAGCCGATCTGTACCTGGCCGCCTGCAAAAATGTGTGAAAAATGACGCTTTGCAAATCGAGCTGTTTGAGCCGCTTCTTGTTGGCCTAGAAAACTGAAATTTTGGCTGCATCAACGTTGAAGCCTTGGCTATTCAACGCAAAAAACCGCATTCGAATGTGACACTCCGGTGGGGAGATATAAGCACAAACATCCGGCGAGTATCTTATGAAACACCCTGTAGAATTCAACTTCCAGCTAGCTGGTAGTCAAATTTATGTAAAGTGCTACTAGCTAAGGCCTAAGCCTATTTCTAAGCCTAAGCCAAACAGCTTCACATGTATGCATTGCATGCCGTTAGTGGAGGTGTGTTCATCCATTCATTGTGCCCCTGCCATACCCCTGTTCAGTTGGACTGCACTGCATTCATCGGAACAGCAACGCTTATCCTTCAACGTTGCTATATTTTGCACACACGTACCCTATGTATATGTACTAGAGCTAAGCCTAAGCCTAAGCCTATTTCTAGCCTAAGCCAAACTGCTTAGCTTCACATGTATGCATTGCATGCCGTTAGTGGAGGTGTGTTCATCCATTCATTGTGCCCCTGCCATACCCCTGTTCAGTTGGACTGCACTGCATTCATCGGAACAGCAATGCCTATGCTTCAACGTTGCTATATTTTGCACATACAGGGTGTCCCGAAATAAACCGGCCACCTTTCCGTGCATGCAACTCTGGAACGACACTTGAGATTTTCATGCGGTCCGTTTTTTCTATTTTGTAGCCAAGGCTTCAAATAAGATGTGTACAAAATTTCAGCTTAATAGGCCGAGTGGAAGCTGCTCCAACACCTTTCTCCGGCGGTCAAAAACGAGCATTTTTTGAACTGGTAGTGCCGATTTAGGGGTCTTCTGTGCATGGTCCTAAATATAATTAGTCTCATAATAATAAAAGATGTCCCAGCCTAAGCCTAAGCTCATTTTTATGCCAAAGCCAAACAGACTCACGTGTGTGCAGTGCAGCTTTGTTCATTCATTCATTGTGCTCCTTCCATACCCTGTTCAGTTGGACTGCTTTCATTCGATTCGACAACAGGAACGCCTATGCTTCAACGTTGCTATATTTCGCACATACGTACAAAGCCTAAGCTCATTTCTAAGTCAAAGCCAATTAGACTCACCTTATGCAGTGGAGGTGTGTTCATTCATTCATTGTGCTCCTTCCATACTACGTACCCTGTTCAGTTGGACTGCTTTCATTTGAACAGGAACGCCTATGCTTCACCGCACGCGAAGGACTCCGGACTGAACGCGAGGCCTGCCAAAGCCGCGTCCGCAAATAAAAGCGCGGACATTCAGTACAGTAGTGTAACTAACTATTGGTGCAGCAGGTATCTTTACCGGGTAAATTTTACCAGGTACCGGCACAATTTCGAGCCGGTAAAATTTACCAGCTTACCTTTTACCGGCTGGTCCTTGCCGGTATACCGGAGCCGGTAAAAATTTTTACCGCCGGTACCGGATTTTACCACCTACCACCTTGCACTGCGTTTACCTGGTAAAAATTGATAGCTTGTATGTGTGATCGAGCTATTTCAAGCAAGTTTTTGTGCAGTAGTACTAATTTACCAACGCATCTTTTGTGAAATTTCACACCAGTTGCGACACTCAATCAAATTCACTACGCATTCATGTTTCTTTCTGTCCTTGTTGGTGACTTTGTACGAAACAAGCACAGTATGTCATCAGGATATTGCCTAGGTTTCATACCCCGACATTAGCAATTGAAACGCAGGTTCCATTGGCCATTGGGCCCCAAAACGTCTTCAATCAATTCTGAACAAAAATTATTGCGAAGCGGGCTGTAAAGATATGGAATTATTTTTGTTGTTTTAAAATGCTTTGTATATACGTACATACCTAGCTACATACGTACGTATACTGACACACGTTGTGCGTACGTAACGTAATACCCTCGAGAAGTTATCTATGTACAGTACCGTAACATATGAGACTACATATTGCTACGAGTTATTCATCATTTTACACTTGGTCGTGTTGTATCCCCGCAAATTTTGAAACCAAACTGTTTCGACCACCTACAAATTCGCCTGAAATTAGATCAAACATTTTACCGGATTTACCAGGTAAAAATTTCTGATTTACCAGTTTTACCGGGTAAGGAGTTTTCAAAAAGGTAAAATTACCGGTTTACCGGGTAAAATACCATGCAGCCGGTATGCACCAATATAACTAACTATTGTGATAACGCAGCGGTACGGTAGTCATCATTAGTAAAGCATGCAGATGCAGCACAGCAGGTAAGACCTTACTGTACCGTACTGTACGTACATACGGTATGTACTGTACAGTACCTATATCAGTGCACAACAACAGCAAGAAGCATGCCTTCCGCAGATGGGAAGCGGATGGAGTGAATGACGTTGCATGCATTTATACAGTTAATTGGTTTATGCCGTAAAGCCATGATCAACATCCGTCCGTATCACATGATAACACAATGCGGGTCAACATCTGCATAAAAGCATACCTATATTATATTTTGTCATGTGCATAAGAAGCGGGAACATAGTACAGAAGCGGGAAGCTGCTCCAATCTTTTCCGATTTTGATAAAGCTTTAGACAACAGCATCAATCCACATTGTGCATAAGCCTGCAAGAGTAATGAAGCCTCCCTGGTCACACCCCGTATCCGTCTAGCGCAAAGTACAGCTTGTACAGTTATGCAACACGAAAAGTGTAAGAAATCTATAAATCACGAGAAGGAAACAAGCTTAGTTTTCAAAAAGGGTTATTTTTCATTTTTCCAGATATAATTTTTATCATAATTTCTTAGGTTTACTTTTCTTCATAGGTATATTTTTTATATACTTTGTCGTTTCATGTGTTTCAATTCAGCCGCGGTTTGCTTTCTTCTTCATGATAGGTTTTGATTTTTTCACTGTCGTGAAAAAGATAGGCTCAGCCGCGGTTTGCTTTCTTCTTTATGATAGGTTTCGATTTTTTCACTGTTGTGAAAAAGATAGGCTCAGCCGCGGTTTGCTTTCTTCTTCATGATAGGTTTCGATTTTTTCACTGTTGTGAAAAAGATAGGCTCAGCCGCGGTTTGCTTTCTTCTTCATGATAGGTTTCGATTTTTTCACTGTCGTGAAAAAGATAGGCTCAGCCGCGGTTTGCTTTCTTCTTCATGATAGGTTTCGATTTTTTCACTGTCGTGAAAAAGATAGGCTCAGCCGCGGTTTGCTTTCTTCTTCATGCATGATAGTTATCACTTTCAGGCATGGTTTGCTTTCTCCTTTAGGGTAGATATCTTAAGGGTAGGGTAACCTGTACATATTTACCCATGTATTTATTTATCCTGTATGTATTTACCCTGTATGTATATATCCTGTATGTATTTATTTACCCTGTATGTATTTATCCTGTATATATTATCCTGTAATGTATGTTAGCCTGTATTCATTTCTACTGCATGAAAAACATGAGATTAGATGCTTATTTTTTCAGGGCATTTGTCTAAATTGGTAATGGGTAAATCTTGTTACTCAGCATGCCAGCTTCGGGCAGCTTCGCTGCCCTTGCTGGCATTGGTATAATTGGAAATGGTAATTTCAGGCAATAGTTTATGCTTATATCTCCTTGTGACAGTAGTTCAGAGTGAATTTGTCTAAATTGGTAATGGGTAAATCTTGTTACTCAGCATGCCAGCTTCGGGCAGCTTCGCTGCCCTTGCTGGCATTGGTATAATTGGAAATGTTAATTTCAAGCAATAGTTTATGCTTACCTTGTGACAATAGTTTGGAGTGCATATGTCTAAATTGGTAATGGGTAAATCTTGTTACTCAGCCATGTTACTCATCTTGTTACTCATGATGTCATTGGTGGATGGTAGAGTGCCTCTGTCTAACTTGTCTCAGTATAAAAAGCTGCCTCGGTGTATTTGGCAGCAGTCCAAAAAGTGGATGACATCATTGGCAAGGTGCCTCTGTGTAATTCTCACAGTATAAACAACCTGTACAGTTTGATTCCTTCTTCATGCATGATAGTTCTCACTTTCAGGCATGGTTTGCTTTCTCCTTTAGGGTAGATAGATACCTTAAGGGTAGGGTAACCTGTATGTATTTACCCTGTATGTATTTATTTATCCTGTATGTATTTACCCTTTATGTATTTATTTATCCTGTATGTATTTACCCTGTATGTATATACCCTGTATGTATTTACCCTGTATGTATTTATCCTGTATATATTATCCTGTATGTATGTAAGCCTGTATTCATTTTTTGCTGCATGAAAAACATAAGATTAGATGCATATTTTCTCACAGTGATAACTCCTAAATTTTCATTGTTTTGACAAAATAACTCGTTCTCCAAATTGGCAGTTGGTATATCTTGTTACTCAAATTGTAAGCTGGCATTGGTTTAATTGGCAATGGTTATTTCAAACAAATTGATGATTACACCAGCTTTTGGGAATAGTTCACATCCATTTCAGGGTATAGTTCATCATATATCTCGTTTTTGGCAATAGTTACCATAGTAGTTCTTTCCTTGGTCATACTTTCCAAATTCTTTAGTAATTGGTATTAATGATTCATCAATTAAGCGACACCCTTATGGGCAGTAATAATCGATCAACACCCTTTTGGGCAGTATCATAAAGTCAGACACCCTTTCGGGCAGTATCAAAGAGTCAGGCACCCTTTCGGGCAGTATCAAAGAGTCAGGCACCTTTTCGGGCAGTATCAAAGAGTCAGGCACCCTTTCGGGCATTATCAAAGAGTCAGGCACCCTTACGGCCAGTATCAAATAGTCAGGCACCCTTTCGGGCAGTATCAAAGAGTCAGGCACCCTTTTGGGCAGTATCAAAGAGTCAGGCACCCTTTCGGGCAGTATCAAAGAGTCAGGCACCCTTTTGGGCAGTATCAAAGAGTCAGTCACCCTTTCAGGCAGTATCAAAGTGTCAGACACCCTTTCGGGCAGTATCAAAGAGTCGCCAGTTGCCATGATTTGCAAAAACTATGTATCTATGTACATATTCAACCTGTACCTCATGTGCAACCTACATGTACACTGTGCACATGTACTACAAACAACACATAAACCTGTATGTTATTATTCAACCTATGGTTATGTTGATCCTGTCTGTATATATATATATATATATATACAACCTATATGTACATGTTCAACCTGAACATCATGTACAACCTGTACACTATGCATAATGTTGACTGGAACACATAAACCTGTATGTTATCATTCAACCTATGGGTATGTTGAACCCATATGTATGTAATGTAGTCAACCTGTATGTACATATTCAACCTGTATGTACATATCAACCTGTACCTCATGTTCAACCTATATGTACACCATGCACATGTTGTACTACAACACATAAACCTGTATGTTATTATTCAACCTATGGCAATGTTGATCCTGTCTGCATATATACAACCTGTATGTACATGTTCAACCTGAACATCATGTACAACACTGTACACTATGCACAATGTTGACTGGAACACATAAACCTGTATGTTATCATTCACCCTATGGGTATGTTGAACCCGTATGTATGTAGTCAACCTGTATGTACATATCAACCTGTACCTCATGTTCAACCTATATGTACACCATGCACATGTTGTACTACAACACATAAACCTGTATGTTATTATTCAACCTATGGCAATGTTGATCCTGTCTGCATATATACAACCTGTATGTACATGTTCAACCTGAACATCATGTACAACACTGTACACTATGCACAATGTTGACTGGAACACATAAACCTGTATGTTATCATTCACCCTATGGGTATGTTGAACCCGTATGTATGTAGTCAACCTGTATGTACATATTCAACCTGTATGTACATATCAACCTGTACCTCCATCATGTACAACACTGTACACTATGCACAATGTTGACTGGAACACATTAACCTGTATGTTATCATTCAACCTATGGGTATGTTGAACCCGTATGTATATAGTCAACCTGTATGTACAGTACATATTTAAGAGACGTTTTCTGTAAGGATTGAGAGTAGCCTGTAGTATAGGCGGAAGGGGGGTACTTTTTGTGAATCGAGATAATATGCCTATCGGATTCCCCCATCAAAAACTGCATATGTATCAAAGTTTTAGGAAAAATTTGTTCAGGCATCATCGAGATATTCAAGGGTAAAGGTGGGCAGGTCGCATTTTTGCCGTTGTTCAACGCTTTTCTAGCCATATTTCAGCAACTGCAGGGCTTAGAGGGCTGCAATTTGGCGTACACACATACATCCCATAGGGACCCAAGTCTGGACCAATTTTGAGCCCAATCGGCCACCTGTTTGGCGAGATATAGCGTCACAAAGTGTATTTCTGTATATTTTGCACCTGTTGCAAATTTAGTTTTTTGAATACCACGGCGCGAATACATGCCCTGCACGGCGTAAAATTTTGACAGCAAGTAAAGACGGGTAAGGCCTAAAAACTTTAGTACTACCGCAAAAAATCTCTATAATTGGAATTGGGACTACATCCTCTCGAATAGTGAAAAATACAGCAAAAATTTTCCCGCCTTTTTCTTTTTCAAGATAAATGAGCAATACCACTGAAATTTTTTCCTCGTGAGTAGCCTATCTTATGTAAAATTATGTAGATTTCAAAAATAAAATTGTTTTTCCCAAAAAATTTAACCCTTACCCTAAATTCACAAAAATATGCTACTTTTGCAAAATTATATGCTAGGGGTTAAATTTTTTGGGAAAACAAATTTTATTTTTGAAATCTACATCAAATTCTACATAAGATAGGCTACTCACGAGGAAAAAGTTTCAGTGGTATTGCTCATTTATCTTGAAAAATAAAAAAGGCGGGAAAATTTTTGCTGTATTTTTCACTATTCGAGAGGACTGTAGTCCCAATTCCAATTATAGAGATTTTTTGCGGTAGTACTAAAGTTTTTAGGCCTAACCCATCTCTACTTGCTGTCAAAATTTTACCCCGTGCAGGGCATGTATTCGCGCCGTGGTATTCAAAAAACTAAATTTGCAACAGGTGCAAAATATACAGAAATGCACTTTGTGACGCTATATCTCGCCAAACAGGTGGCCGATTGGGCTCAAAATTGGTCCAGACTTGGGTCCCTATGGGATCTTTTCGCACGCCAAATTGTAGCCCTCTAAGCCCTGCGGTTGCTGAAATATGGCTAAAAACGTTGAAAAACGGCAAAAATGCGACCTGCCCACCTTTACCCTTGATTATCTCAATGTTGCCTGAACAAATTTTTTCCTAAAACTTCATCTACATATGCAGTTTTTGATGGGGAATCCGATAGGCATATTATCTCGATTTACAAAAAGTACCCCCCTTCCACGTACTATGCAACCGCTACAGAAAACCTTTCTTAACCTGTATCAATACATTTAGAACCGACATGCATACAGGTTATGATAGGTTATTACATACTCAACCTGTACGTCATGTAGAACCTGTATGTACCTTCAACCACTAATGCATATGTTGTACTGAACACATAAACCTGTATGTATTCAACCTTGTGTATGCATACAGGTTTCTGTAGGTTATTACATAACTCAACCTGTACATCATGTACCTACAACCTATATGCACATTCAACCACTATACACATGTTGTACTGCAACACACAAAACACTTCCCTACACTAACATAACCACACCATTACATAGGTACAAAAAATAAGAAGAAGAAGAAGAATGAATTTCTCTTACCAAATGAACATTGAACTTTGACCTCTTTGAAACAGAATAAGTCCAACCACAATGCCAACCAATGACTCCAGTGATGAGAGAACTGAATAATAGGAGAAAATAATTACTTCACAACAGCAACCTTGACCAGAGAGAAGCATCTAAACCACAATAGAATGAAACCATCAGCCAACAGTACTAAGAGTCTCATTTACTAATGATTGCGCAATCACTTCACTCACCACAGACAAAGACACAACCTCACACAACCAAAGAAATAACAAACAATAACACAGCTGTGCTGCACAATGCTTACCTACATATGATTTCACAACATGATGTCATATGACGTCATTCTCAACACACACACAGGCACACACCCTCACACGTGTCTACGCAAGCTCAACCTATACTTATTTCGCAAACTCGATGAAATTATGCAACATGACGTCATTCTCCAACACACGCAGCCACTCAACCTCACGCGCATATACACAAGCTCACATACAGGTAAGCCACGCCCCCTCAACGCTGATTGGCTAAACTCACTCTCAGTATACTTCAACCTGTACCAGGCTACATCTATATAAACCTGTACCTGTACCTGTACCTGTACCTTCAACCTGTACCTTGACTACATCTATATAAACAGGTTTTACATCTTTTACTTCCTTGAGCCACGTAGCTCAGAGGTAGAACTTTCGCTCATCACCAAACTGGCCCGGGTTCCAACCTCGGACGTGTAAACATATGGATACAGGTAAACCACATACAGGTAAAGGGGAACATACAGGTAAACGGTAACATACAGGTTCAATATAAAAATTTTCAACAGCAATCCGCACTGCCCCATTCATAAGGGAGATTTGCCCATTCTACCTGCTTCGGCCCTATGGCGCAGAGGCAGAACTACCGCGCACCACTACACCAGCCCGGGTTCAAAGAACAGACCTGCCATCCTAAGGTAACTCGACTTATCATTTACCCTGTACCTGCTCATAGATATAGGTTCTACCAAAACACTTTATCCCTGTATCTCATCCTAATGATATAAGGAGGCTCCTATGATTTCAATGGTTAATAGCCGATTTACTACGTAAACCTGTATGTATATAGAAGAAGTAGTCCTAGTGCTCAGCCGCGAAGCGGCTGAGCGAAAAACCTGAAATAAAATGCCGGCTGCTGTAAGCGAAAGCTACCGCCTCTTTCCGTCGGTTCGTCTGCTCATGCTCTTACTCGGTGCTTACGCCAGGTTTAGCATGGCTCTGTCCCTACCGTATTTTTGGGTGTATAGCCCCGGGGCTATACAAAAATCGAGAGGTGCGATGGGGGTTATCCACTGGGGGGATATACAATGGGGGGGGGGGGGATAAATATGGGACAAAATTTATGTTATTGAGAGGTGCGTAGGTAGAGGCATGTTTTTGAGGTCAAAAGTACGTGTTTACAGTAAAAGTCACGGGAAGAGTGCTTTTCGCGAAAAATTTTGCTGTTCGCGAACGTTCGCGAACGGTTCCCGAACGCTCCCGTGCTGCTCCCGAACGCTCACGCGTGACTGTTCGCGAACGTTCGCGTGCAATCGAAAGAAGATTGAGAGAAAAAACAAAACGGAAAGACGGGAGCAGGAGAAGAGGGCAGTAGGCCTAACGAAAGTCGGGCAGTAAGAAAAGCAGCCGCACGAAATTACTTGTCAATACAAGCGTAACAGCAATGCAGCACAGAAAACATGAAATAGAATGACATTCTATTCTTTCACCAGCATCCAAGACAGTTTGGTCATCGCTTCTTGCTCATTACAAAAACGCTGGCCTTCTGAAGAACCTGTATCGAGTATAATCTGTCTAGTAAGAGTTGTTTCTGGGCCTTTGCCTTTCTCTGTTTTCATGTTCAATTCATGCAGCAAGAGTAGACCTATAGTGCAAACTGCGCAGCGCATGCAATGCCAGAAATTCTAAAGGCATCTCTTGCTGGACAGATTATAGTCAGTGCTCTAGCAAGGTGACTATGATTGAATGGATCTTGCCATATGTTTGCATTTGTTTGTCTGACTTGGCCTCCTATGGTCTGGCCAGCAAGAGTTTGCCATGGCATTCAAGGCGCGTTGCGCAAGTTAGATTCACAAATGCGGATTTGTGTCCGTGCTTCATGTACTCCCATTTAGCAGAAGTACATGCAAACTGCGCAGGACGACTTAAGTCCCATGGCAAACTCTCTCTGGCCAGACTATAGCTAGTTGGCTGATTTTTTTTATTCTAAAGGGCCATCAAAATCAACGTTTTCCCCATCATCTTTCTATGTTTTCTCAAGTCCTTCATTCATTTCTTGACCACAGGCCTATTTTTCAACTCCTCCTGTGTCTTTTCTTTCCTTTTCTTCCTGCTCCGTTTGTGTTTTCGCCCCAAACACCCCCACGCTACATCTTTCGTTCTTCTTTCTTTTCCTGCGCTACACAATGTACGCGAACGCTCCCTCACTGTTCGCGAACGCACGCATCTTGTTCGGGAACTGCACTAGTGCAGTTCGCGAACGGTTCGCGAAAAGCACTCTTCCCGTGACTTTTACTGTAGGGCATAATCGCGGTCAAAACAGGGTTATTCTAGTACAAGACATGCTCAGCTAAAGCTTATAGGCATTGTAGCTTGGTGTAGGAGTTGCTATAGCTAGCTTATGACCAGCTTACATAGGTAGGCTAGGTACCTTCCAGTACATGGGGGGTTATACACCAGGGGGGATATACACTGGGCAAAATTTATGTTTAGTTGCCAATGGGGGGTTATACGGGGGGGGGGGGGGATATACAATGGGGGATATACACCCAAAAATACGGTATTCAACATGAGTTTCGCCATGGTGTGCATGGTGAACGCGACCGCCAGCGAACCCGAGTTCCGGCGGCAAAATTCAAGCAACGCTTCCTCCGTCCCCCATCCAACCACCGTAGCATTGAATGCAGACGAAGCCTACTGCGCCGAGCGCCTGTTAAAGGGGACTCTGGCAAGAAATTAGTATGACAAGGCAGGGCAGGACGTTTTTGGACCAGTTGCGCTAAGAAGCACTAAGAATGATGGGTGGGTACCGCACTAATGTACTGTACTGTACTTAGCTCGTTTTTGCAAGATTTTTTGCTCATCAGATTCTACCTCCTTCCTTGTTCCCTGCCTTGTTTCCTATGTACAAGAGCCAAAATCTGCGCGGAAACAAAGACGGGGTTAGATTGAAAGAGAGATGTACGCAACGCAATGCAATTTTGCCTCCCCATACAATTTCCCTTGCCAGATCCCCCCTTTACACTCTTCCATCACCAACGACACCAAGGAACAGTACGAGGGCTCCTTCGTTTGGGCCAGAGAGATGCAGGCCAACATTTTGGCCGGTTTCTCATGGGGCGCAATTCTGTTCATCGTGCCCGTCGGTTGGCTACTGGACAAGTATGGGCCGAGACTTGTATTTTTCGCGGGAAACTGCCTGCTTTTGGTGGCCACCTGCCTCACACCTGTGGCCGCAAACGTGTCACCTTGGCTTCTGTTTGTCGTCCGCGTGGTGGTAGGAATTGGCGGTTGCGGGGCCTGGCCATGCATGCTGGCAATTTCTGCCAGATGGGCGCCGGACACGGAACTGGGCCTGTTTATCGCCGTGATGTCCGTGGGTTTTGAAGGGCAGAAGTGGCCAAAGATTTCCCATAGTACATAAAGGCCAGGATCGATTTTCCAAATGTTCTTTCCGTGAACCTATGCAGTTTTATGCTGAATCGATCCCATCCGCCTGCCTTCTCGTTGCGATTTTGCTTCCTCGCAGAGAAAACCCACTTACAAAGCGTGTTTCGCAGTGTTTTCGCGCAATTTGTTGCGAAACGCCCTTTGCAAGCAAGCGTGTTTTCTCTGCGAGGAGACAAAATCGCTACGAGACAGATGGGTAGAATCGATTTAGCATGAAAAACTGCATAGCTACACCGACGAATTTTCAACAATCGCTCAGCACGTTCACTATGGGAAAATCTTTGCCGCATCCGCCCTTTAGCGGTGGCGCGATATTGGCCATGTTTGGCAGCGGCCTGATTTGCGGCAGCAATCTGGGATGGTCCTGGATTTTCTACCTAACGGCGGCCGTCGTCGCTGTTTGGGCGGTGTTGTGGTTTCTGCTGTACCGTGACGACCCGGAACAGGCCCGATTTATCAGTCGGAAAGAGATCGAGTTTGTATGTTCGCGACGAAAACTCGCGTCGAAGAAAGCAACAAGGGAGAATGCGGTCACTTCGCAGCGGCAAGCGATTCCTTGGCGGCGTTATTCTCGGTAATTTTGGTGCAAATTAGCTTCGGGTGGATCAACTACTACATCGGCGAATTTCTACCCAGTTTGCTGCAGGAAACACTCTACTTGGACGTGACCAGCAACGGCTTTCTGTCCGCGATTCCGTTCGTGGCCCAGATTATTGGCCAGCTGCTCGCAGGTGTAATATCCGACCGTCTCCGAAACTGCATTTCGCCTACTCTCAACGTGAAAATTTTTAAAGGGTGGATGCGGCAAATAAAATTGTCGGCATTCAAAGCGAAGAGGAGAATTGATATTTAAAATACACCATTTCTTTCAGTTATCAGTGCAGTTTTTTCATACTGATTCGACATACCAACCAACATTTCCAATCACGAGACATGTGGGACAGATCGATTTAGCATAAAAACTCCAGGTCCACCAAAAAAATGTCAAAAACTGACTCCCACTTTCGCAACAATACCGTATTTACCGATGCATAGCCCCGGGGCTATGCAAAAATTGAGAGGTCCCATATGGGGCTATGCATGCGGGGGTTAAGCGTTGGGGGGTTATGCATGGGGCATTTTTTATGTTTTTTGAGGTGCGCAGAGGCATATTTTTTAGGTCAAAAGCACGTGTTTTAGGGCATAATTGAGGTCAAAACAGGGTTATTCTAGTACAATACACCCCCAAGCAGGCTTATAGGCATCTTAGCTTGGTGTGGGAGTGGCTATGGGTACCATATGACCAGCTTACATAGGTAGGTAGGTTCAGGTACTGTACTGTACATATGGGGGTATACATAGGGCATAGGGGGGGATGCATTGGGCATTTTTTATGTTTTGCCAATATGGGGGTATGCATTGGGGGGTTATGCATTGGGGGGGTTATGCACCGGTAAATACGGTAAATCATTTGCCGTATCCCCCCTTTAATGGGTTTATGACCGTCGGTCCTGCCATCCTTCTGTTCGCCCTGTCCTTCATTAGCTGCCGCTACGTAGCCGTGGCGATTTCTCTCATTTCCGCCAGCTACCTCTTCCTCAGCACGTCAGTGGCTGGATTTCAAAAAAGTGTCGTCCTAGTCGCCCCGGCGGGGCATACCGGTCTGGTGGCGAGTTTGGGTCAAGACATCCTCTATTTGTCCGTCACCGTCATGAGCTACGTCGTGGGTTTTATGACGAAGGAGGGCACATCGGCCGCTTGGCACGCCACCCTCTACGTTTGCTCGGGTGTCGCGCTGTTCGGTTTGGTAATTTTCACCGCGTTCGGAAGCGGTGAAAAAGCGGACTTGGGACCACCGAAAGCGTCGGCGAAGAAGCAGCAGTTCGAGGAGACGATTTTGGCCAGCGCGAACCTTGGAGATAGGGAGGAAGAACAACACTTTTGAAACGGAAGATAGGGACTATTTACATTTTACGTAGACACAGGGGGGTGGGGGGGGGGCCCTCCCACCTTAGCCTCATGTCCACGTGGATCCACGGTGGGGGGGGGGGGGGGGGGGGATAGGGCGCGCCGTGCACATGAGCAACGTCCACGGTAGTGGCGATATTTTGCATGCAGTGCAGGCATGTACTAATCGGACAGCGATTGCTTCTGTACTCAGTCAGTAAAATGGTTATATAGCTTTTGCGTTTGAGTGTTGGATCAATATCTGTAGCATTCAGCAGTAAATAAACGACAGTACATAAATAAATATTCGACCTTCATATACAGAGTGTCTCAAAATAAACCGTCCACCTTTCCGTGCATGTAACTCTGGAACCAAATCTTACAGTTTTATGCGGTTTCTTTTATTTTGTAGCCAAGGCTTCAACGCAGGTGTGTACAAAATTTTAACTATTTCGTCGACATACTTTGGAAATTGCGACGGTTTGAATCTCGAAGCTCAAAATCGACGTTTTTCTTCATTATGGAGAAAAATCTCGGTCTTATTCTTTCAAGATACCCAGTGCAATGCGTTTGCTACCCTGGCACTGGAGCTAATGCATGAGATACGCATTTTTTAGCATTTTGAAACATCTTTTTTCATTACGAGGCTAATTTTGTTAGGACCATGCACAGAAGACCCCCTAATCGGCACTATCAGTTCGAAAAACCCTCGTTTTTGACAGCCGGGGAAAGAAAGAACGTGTTTGAGCAGCTTCCACTTGGCCTATGAAGCTCAAATTTTTTACACATCTGAGTTGAAGCCTTTGCTACGAAATACAAAAAGTCTCACGAAAATTTAAGGTGTGGTTCCAAAGTTACATGCAATGGAAGGTGGACGGTTTATTATGAGACACCCTGTACACCCAGATGTCCACGTGGACAGGTGGGGGGGGGGGGGGGGGGGGGGGGGGGGGGGGGGTGGGTCGTGGAAAATGCTGAAATCCACGTGGTGTCCACGGTCAGGGGGAGGGGGGGGGGGGTGGTACCCCCTAAAATTGGCCAGCCTCTGTCTACGTAATATGTAAATGCTCCCATAGGGTACGTACTATGGGGTAACCCGACCATGGGGTACTGTAAAGGTCGGTGTATAGCCCTGCAGGGCAATACAAACAAGATCAGCCAATTTGGGCGGGCTGTACACGGGATCGGGCAATACAAAAGCTGGGGCTATACGAAGGACTTTTGGACCGTCTACACATTTTTGCTCCAATTTCTCACATGCCAAACTGCTAATAATGCCATATACCACAATCTCCAACACACCATTTAACCGACGACCGATTCTTCCTACAAAAAAAGTTTGTAGGAATTTTCGAATGAGGAAGTAGGGAATTGCTTGTAGGAGGAAGTATTTGCTCACTTTTAATTCGGCGAAATAAAGCAACAGCGCATACCTTACAGCAGGCCCAGAAGAGGCATGTAATACACAGCATTGGCATTGCATTTGCGTTCAATACATCGCGTCTATCCAAGGTTGAAAGTACAGCTTCGAAGTGTATCCAATAAAATGCAGAGTCAGCAGCCCGTTTTTATTCCTGAAGACTCTGACGATTCTTTCTGCACGACGGTCATGTTGGCGCCTTTTGTTTCTTCGCTGTTTGGCGGTTCCTTTCTGCCTCCCAGGCACTTGGCCAAAAACTCTTCCGCCTCTGCGTAGAACGCCATTTTGTTTGTTGGGCGTCGGAAGCCGTGACCCTCATCTTCGAAGACCAGATAAGTGACCGGCGTCTGGCTGTCTCGCAAGGCGCTGTAGATCTGATCCGACTCATTCCTCTTCACTCGCACGTCGTTCGCTCCCTGAGCGATCAGGAGCGGGGATCGAATGCGGTCCGCAAAGAAAAACGGCGAACGGGATCTGAGAAATTCCCATCCCTCCTTCGTCTCGGGGTCTCCGCCTATTCTACGCACGAACTCACGACGAAGCGCGACCCAATACGGTGGAACTGTGCGCAAGAAAGTGATCAGGTTCGATGGCCCGACGATGTCGACGCCGCACGCGAAAAACTCCGGACTGAACGCGAGACCTGCCAAAGTCGCGTAGCCTCCGTAGCTGCCGCCAAAGATTGCGATCTTGTCCTTGTCTGCGATTCCTTCCTTCACTGCCCAGTCTGCAGCATCCAACAGGTCGTACTGCATCTTTCGGCCCCATTCGCCGATGCCCGCAGCGAAGAAAGCTTTTCCGTAGCCAGTGGAACCGCGGTAGTTGCACTGGAGAACACCGTATCCACGGTTGGCCCATAGTTGGACTTCTGAGGAATAGCGCCACATGTCTCTGGCCGAAGGACCTCCATGAACCTGCATTATCAGTGGTACAGGAGTCCGCGGCTGCCCAGTTCCTTAAAAAATCATCACTATGCTAATCACTGCCCCATGGGGTTGTCAAAAAGTGGTCGCCAATTGTACAGTATGTACATATAATGTACAATGTACAATGTACACATACAAGTGTAAGGCGTAGTTGAAGAGAGACATGGACCGGCTAGTAGTAAAGAGACATGGCTATACATGACTCAATACACTATGCGGTGGTGGCCTGAGAGTGGTCAGTCAACTGAATTTACGTGAATAACTGCATGAGTGGACAGAACTGGTTTGTAGGAAGACAGATGCAGTACTTAAGGGGAGCTATTGATTTTCTCCACCAAATGGGGCGTTCTGGACATTTTCCTTGTCGATGCATACATCAACCTTCCAGGATATCAACCTTACATCAGGATCATTCCGCCCTCGACCTCAATCTTCATATAGGCCTACGTACGTACCGTACATAATATGTACTGTACTATACAATACTACGTACATACATACCATGAGGATCCTGTTCCACGGGCAAGGAGAGATAGCAAACTTGGGTGAGGCCATCTCTGGTTTGAATTTCAACTCCATTCATCTTGGCCAGCTGGTAGTGGGCCAGAGCTTTTTTCTCGGTGAACAAAAACCGGGCTTTCTTGGTCGCTCGATCGTAGAAGTAAAATTTTGTTGCCTTGGAAGCTGAGTAGAATTGGACAATCCATTTTTGAAAATCTTCGCTGCTGTCCCAAATGCGAAACTCGTAATCTTCGTCCTGACCTGTTTTCAACTGCTCCAGGTATTCGAAATCTCTGGCCACTGACTGGTCGAGAATGGTTCTTTTGGGTCGAATGTAGTCTTCATGGACAACCAGAGGTTCAAGCTTCACTGGATGGAAAGTGACACCAAATTCTGCTTGCTTAGGCGTGAATAAAGTCTTGCAACTTGACAAACCTTCCAGGCTGAAATCTCGAATCGCTAGGACCGGCAGATCCTTCCCCTCTCCCTCCAACCAGTACATTCGGGAGTTGGACTTATCAAAAGCTGAAGTAACAGACAGCAACAAAGAACTGCACTCATTTGTATGTCCGTATCTGTTGTGTTAACTTCGATAACGGCCGTTCACCTTCTCTTTGTGAAAAATAGGAATTGGCCTAAGTAAAACATGTACTACCGTAGGTATGTACTATGTACTTACGTATGTATGTCGACAGTCCAATTCCTACAAATGCATTTACGTTGGTTGGTACGCATATTGCTTGTTCTAGGTATATGCAGTACGTATCTTACTTTCTTACCCAATGGTTTGACGAAAAAAGCGTCGTCAAAGCTAACAGTACGGAACGGTGTGACCTTGGTTAGCTTCCCGGTATGTTCATTCAGCTCTGGAATGAAATAGGCTGCGCCGCCTTCCTTCGTGTCTTTCTTCAGCAATCGAAGCTTAGCATCGTTGTCGAAAATGAATGTTCCGTAACCATCTTCGTTTAGCATCACGAGTTTCTTCTGTCCCGCGGTCAAGTCCAGCCGGTACAGGTCGAAGTATCTGGCATCTCGGTCGTTTATTTCGACGAGTACGTAGTCTGGATGGTTTCTGTTGACGTAGAGTAGTTCAACGCGCGCGTCTTTCTTTCCCAAGAGCAACTCTGACTTTCCAGTGGTCGTGTTGAGCTTGTAGATCTGGTAGTTTTCATTGCCGTCTGTGTCCTGAGTATTGCAAACGTACTGTATACTCTGGTTCGCGGTCACTAGGCTTAGGCTTAGCAATGGACATAGGCTTAGGCTTTGCAATGGACATAGGCTTAGGCTTAGGCTTAGGCTTAGCAATGGACATAGGGTGAGGCTTAGCAATGGACATACTGTAGGCTTATGCTTAGCAATGGACATAGGCTTAGGCTTTGCAATGGACATAGGCTTAGGCTTAGGCTTAGGCTTAGCAATGGACATAGGCTTAGGCTTAGCAATGGACATAGGCTGAGGCTTAGCAATGGACAGGCTTAGGCTTAGCAATGGACATAGGCTTAGGCTTAGCAATGGACATAGCCTTGGGCTTAGCAATGGACATTGGCTTAGGCTTAGCAATGGACATAGGCTTAGGCTTAGCAATGGACATAGGCTTAGGCTTTGCAATGGACATAGGCTTAGGCTTAGGCTTAGCAATGGACATATAGGCTTAGGCTTAGCAATGGACATAGGCTTAGGCCTAGCAATGGACATAGGCTTAGGCTTAGCAATGGACATAGGCTTAGGCTTAACAATGGACATAGGCTTAGGCTTAGCAATGGACATTAGCTTTGGCTTTGCAACGGACATAGACTTAGGCTTAGCAATGGACATAGGCTTAGGCTTAGCAATGGACATAGGCTTAGGCTTAGCAATGGACATAGGCTTGGCTTAGCAATGGACATAGGCTTCTAGGCTTAGGCTTAGGCTTAGCAATGGACATAGGCTTAGGCTTAGGAATGAACATAGGCTTAGGCTCAGGCTTAGCAATGGACATAGGCTTAGGCTTAGCAAAGGACATAGGCTTAGGCTTAGCAATGGACATAGGCTTAGGCTTAGCAATGGACATAGGCTTAGGCTTAGCAATGGACATAGGCTTTGGCTTTGCAACGGACATAGGCTTAGGCTTAGCAATGGACATAGGCTTAGGCTTAGCAACGGACATAGGCTTAGGCTTAGCAATAATGGACATAGGCTTAGGCTTAGCAATAAACATAGGCTTAGGCTTAGCAATAGACATAGGCTTAGGCTTAGCAATGGACATAGGCTTAGGCTTAGCAATGGACATAGGCTTCTAGGCTTAGGCTTAGGCTTAGCAATGGACGTAGGCTTAGGCTTAGGCTTAGCAATGGACATAGGCTTAGGCATAGCAATGGACATAGGCTTAGGCTTAGCAATGGACATAGGCTTAGGCTTAGCAATGGACATAGGCTTAGACTTAGCAATGGACATAGGCTTTGGCTTTGCAACGGACATAGGCTTAGGCTTAGCAATGGACATAGGCTTAGGCTTAGCAATGGACATAGGCTTGGCTTAACAATGGACATAGGCTCCTAGCTTTGGCTTTGCAACGGACATAGGCTTAGGCTTAGCAATGGACATAGGCTTAGGCTTAGCAACGGACATAGGCTTAGGTTTAGCAATGGACATAGGCTTAGGCTTAGCAATGGACATAGGCTTCTAGGCTTAGGCTTAGGCTTAGCAATGGACATAGGCTTAGGCTTAGCTATGGACATAGGCTTATTCTTAGGCTTTGCAATGAACATAAGCTTAGGCATAGGCTTAGGCTTAGCAATGGACATAGGCTTTGCAATGGACATAGGCTTAGGCTTAGGCTTAGCAATGGACATAGGCTTAGGCTTAGCAATGGACATAGGCTTAGGCTTAGCAATGGACATAGGCTTAGGCTTAGCAATGGACATAGGCTTAGGCTTTGCAATGGACATAGGCTTAGGCTGAGGCTTAGGATTAGCAATGGATAGGCTTAGGCTTAGCAATGGACATAGGCTGAGGCTTAGCTATGGATATAGGCTTAGGCTTAGCAATGGACATAGGCTTAGGCTTTGCAATGGACATAGGCTTAGGCTTAGCAATGGACATAGGCTGAGGCTTAGCAATGGACATAGGCTTAGGCTTAGCAATGGACATAGGCTTAGGCTTAGCAATGGACATAGGCTTAGGCTTAGCTATGGACATAGGCTTATTCTTAGGCTTTGCAATGAACATAAGCTTAGGCATAGGCTTAGGCTTAGCAATGGACATAGGCTTTGCAATGGACATAGGCTTAGGCTTAGGCTTAGCAATGGACATAGGCTTAGGCTTAGCAGTGGACATAGGCTTCTAGGCTTAGGCTTAGGCTTAGCAATGGACTTAGGCTTTGCAATGGACATAGGCTTAGGCTTTGCAATGGACATAGGCTTAGGCTGAGGCTTAGGATTAGCAATGGATAGGCTTAGGCTTAGCAATGGACATAGGCTGAGGCTTAGCTATGGATATAGGCTTAGGCTTAGCAATGGACATAGGCTTAGGCTTTGCAATGGACATAGGCTTAGGCTTAGCAATGGACATAGGCTGAGGCTTAGCAATGGACATAGGCTTAGGCTTAGCAATGGACATAGGCTTAGGCTTAGCAATGGACATAGGCTTAGGCTTAGCTATGGACATAGGCTTATTCTTAGGCTTTGCAATGAACATAAGCTTAGGCATAGGCTTAGGCTTAGCAATGGACATAGGCTTTGCAATGGACATAGGCTTAGGCTTAGGCTTAGCAATGGACATAGGCTTAGGCTTAGCAGTGGACATAGGCTTCTAGGCTTAGGCTTAGGCTTAGCAATGGACATAGGCTTAGGCTTAGCTATGGACATAGGCTTATTCTTAGGCTTTGCAATGAACATAAGCTTAGGCATAGGCTTAGGCTTAGCAATGGACATAGGCTTTGCAATGGACATAGGCTTAGGCTTAGGCTTAGCAATGGACATAGGCTTAGGCTTAGCAATGGACATAGGCTTAGGCTTAGCAATGGACATAGGCTTAGGCTTAGCAATGGACATAGGCTTAGGCTTAGCAACGGACATAGGCTTAGGCTTAGCAATAATGGACATAGGCTTAGGCTTAGCAATAAACATAGGCTTAGGCTTAGCAATAGACATAGGCTTAGGCTTAGCAATGGACATAGGCTTAGGCTTAGCAATGGACATAGGCTTCTAGGCTTAGGCTTAGGCTTAGCAATGGACGTAGGCTTAGGCTTAGGCTTAGCAATGGACATAGGCTTAGGCATAGCAATGGACATAGGCTTAGGCTTAGCAATGGACATAGGCTTAGGCTTAGCAATGGACATAGGCTTAGACTTAGCAATGGACATAGGCTTAGGCTTTGCAATGGACATAGGCTTAGGCTTAGCAATGGACATAGGCTGAGGCTTAGCAATGGACATAGGCTTAGGCTTAGCAATGGACATAGGCTTAGGCTTAGCAATGGACATAGGCTTAGGCTTAGCTATGGACATAGGCTTATTCTTAGGCTTTGCAATGAACATAAGCTTAGGCATAGGCTTAGGCTTAGCAATGGACATAGGCTTTGCAATGGACATAGGCTTAGGCTTAGGCTTAGCAATGGACATAGGCTTAGGCTTAGCAGTGGACATAGGCTTCTAGGCTTAGGCTTAGGCTTAGCAATGGACTTAGGCTTTGCAATGGACATAGGCTTAGGCTTAGGCTTAGCAATGGACATAGGCTTAGGCTTAGCAATGGACATAGGCTTCTAGGCTTAGGCTTAGGTTAAGCAATGGACTTAGGCTTTGCAATGGACATAGGCTTAGGCTTAGGCTTAGCAATGGACATAGGCTTAGGCTTAGCAATGGACATAGGCTTAGGCTTAGCAATGGACATAGGCTTAGGCTTAGCAATGGACATAGGCTTAGGCTTAGCAATGGACATAGGTGTAGGCTTAGCAATGGACATAGGCTTAGGCAATGGACATAGGCTTAGGCAATGGACATAGGCTTAGGCTTAGCAATGGACATAGGCTTAGGCTTAGCAATGAACATAGGCTTAGGCTTAGCAATGGACATAGGCTTAGGCTTAGCAATGGGCGGTTCGCGGTCACTTCGTTGCGGTTTTTTCGTTGCGGACATTTCGTTGCGGACCTTTCGTTGCCGCAGTCACTTCGTTGCGAGAACTTTCGTTGCGGTCACTTCGTTGCGGACATTTCGTTACGGCCGTCCTCTGGTCATTCCGTTGCGAGAACTTTCGTTGCGGGTCATTTCGTTGCCGGTCTAGATTTGGTCATTCGGTAGTGAGTACTTTCGTTGCCGTTCATTTCGTTGCGAGATTTACCTAAGCCTAAGCCTAAGCCTAGCCTGCAACGAAGTGAATGACAACGAAAGTACTCACTACGAACTGACCAAATCAAGTCCGGCACGAAATGACCGGCAACGAAAGTTCTCGCAACGAAATGACCAGAGGATGGACGCAACGAAATGTCCGCAATGAAAAAAAAACGCAACGAAGTAACCGCAACGAAAGTTCTCGCAACGAAGTGATCACCGCCGCAACGAAATGACCGCAACGAAGTGACCGGCAACCAAGTGACCGTATCCCGTTTACTCTACGTATGTACGTACTGTAGCTAGTAAATGTATCCACGAAAAGTATGTAGGTACCATATTTTGGGTGTATGCCCCCTCTTGTATATCGCCCCTGGCAGGAACCCCATTGGCAAAATAAAGTTTTGTCCTTTGTACATATTGTATATCCCCTGGTGTAAAGCTACATGTATAGCCCCGGGGCTATCACCCAAAGTACAATATGCGGCAAATACGTAATCGTATATGCAATGCACTAATGAAGTATGTACAGTAGGTTACCTGCTCATACAGAATGACATTTGGAAGGTAGGTCCACTGGAAGCTGAAAATGCCACGTCCAGTGTCATTGGTCAGCGATCTGGCGCGACTGTACCCTTTTCTAATCAAGTTGGAGACGGACTGCACCCAGATGTTTGACACCCCCTTGATGGGCTTAAGAAAGGCCACAAGTCTTCCAGAGGGGTCCAATTTTGGAGATGCCAAGTCAGGACTACCGAAAAGCACCCTTCTGGGAATAAGCTTTGCTGCATGTTGAGCGTGGTGAGCGCAGTTGGGTCTTACGCTGTTGAGACAAAGCGTTAAGAGGAGAAAGGCTGCAGTTAGAAGCATTTTTATGTCAATAGGTACTGTACTATTATTACGTTACGTACAAGCACGGTTTAAGTACGGAAAGTGAGATGGCGACAGGTACGGTACGTAGGGTAGGAAGTAAACTGCATAATTGAAGAAGCGGTAATCGGACGCTCCGGACGAATCGCAAAATGAGCGACCAAGACTCGAAATGAGCCGAAAGGTGCAGCAAACTGAAAGTATCCAGAAATAGTACATGCAGTAATCTTGTGTAAGGCACAGAAAAATGAAAGGTGGAGCCAAAAAATCGAAATTGCACCGGTTCTAAAAAGTTGATTCTATCAGGCAAAGTTCAGTCAACCTCTACACGATTCATTCACCACAAGAGAAGCAGAAGATAGCAAGGGTCAGTTTGTTCATATAATCAACATTTCAATGGCACCGAACAATAGCACAATCATTGAGTAAGGCAGCTATGTACGTAAGTAATGTAATCTATTGATAATCGATCAGCAAACTGCTCTATGTAAATCTAAACCAGTGCAGGTGCACTATGTACGTACATCTGCCGATAGCATTAGCTACCGACATACAGCACAAACAAAAACAAACTACGGAACGGATACACTGCATTGAAACCAATAAAACTAATCATGGGGAGCACCCTAACGAAACGAATATACGGTCGTATGTAGCTAGCTGTAGCAGTAATCCCGAAAACAGAGTACGTATATTACTATATTGTACATAAGAGAACGTTACGTACGTGTACGTACTGCATTCATATCCGCTGTACACATACGTACATATCTATGTACGACCTCAATCGACTTTACTGTTTCGGATGTTGGATGCTGCCACACGTTATGTTATTTGTACGAGTATGTACAAGCTATGCAGGAACGTTGAGGACGAAATCAGAGCCCATTTTCGGACACTTGATGGACAGCTCCTGCCCTTTCTCACGAATCCACAGCGTAGCGATAGTTTTGTACCCCTGCGAAAAAATAAATACTGCATCGAATCTGCATGTGCAGTTTCACGCTGCTAAGACATGTGAGCACAACAGAAGCTGTTTGAAAAATTGGGCAGCCAAGCCAGTGCGTGAGTCGAACACGCAGCGCAGTACGGGATTACGCTTCTCTCAGCGCACGACCCCATCTGACTGCACAGCTCAATTTCGCAATCAAGCTCTAGTATCAAGCTCTAGTAAGTTGGCTGCTATGTAGCTACCAGTAGGTCGGAATTTTACGGTAAACGCTACAACCTTAATGACCGGACATCCGCCGTGGAATGCGTTTTGTTGTCTGCTTCCATCTGTGTGCATGTTGATCCACATGAGAGCATCTCCGGTTTTGGCAATACGGTGATATTCAGGTTCGGAAAAACGGTGGCCCCACCTTCATCTGGCATTTCCAGGTAGAGGATGAAAGTAGCCATTCGGTTGCCCCAGATTTCGTCCTGTTCTGGATTGTCAGTTGGAAACTTCAGGTAGTCAAAGTGAGGAGCGAAATGGCCTCCGCTAAGGAGATAACCTACAAAATGTGGACACGTTACAGTTAATTTGCCATACCAATCACACTTCTACGTACCTTGCAAACCTGCCAATCTTCCGCCCAGTTTGCGTCGTATCCGGTGGTTCGTTCCACTCGTTGCGCCAACTCTCCAGCAATCGGAGTCAGCCTATATAGTCATCCAGCTTGCGTCCGCTATGCGACCATTCCAAACCACTCCATCACCTTAAAGACGACGGAGACAACATCCCATTAAAACTTCAAAAGTATGTACGGTATGACAGCCAAGGCCACAAAGAGGGCAAACTGACCCCAATTGTACCTTTCGATCCAGTAACCTCTGCCGCTTCCATGCCAGGCCAAGCTTCCGTCATCATCAGTTCCGTTTCATTTCGGCTCGCAAACTCGTGAAAGAGCACAATCAGCGGGTGACGGTTGAGAATCTCTACCTTCGAGTTGGTCACCGACATGAACTGACATCTCCTACCTCTCTTACATCCATACGGGAGCATTGGAGAGGCTCTGCACCACAAGGATTGATCGCGGTATAAGTGCGTGGAAGTTCGGGAGCTTTGACAGAGTGCATCAGCGTTATCGGACCAATACTGCGCGAAAAACCCATCCTCGGAAAGCGACCAATAATCCCATACGTGCTGATGGTCTTCTTTGGAACAGGACTGGTCAGCGTGAAAGATATTATCCTCGACGTACACATCCTTGGCATCTTCATCACCGGATATTGATGGAGCAGCAGAAGCGACTAGAGCAAAGAAGCTGGCAATGAACAAGAGTGTACCCAAACTGGGGAAGAAGCTTCGAAACATCATAGTTTTGTTTTGTGAGTATATATGAATAGAGATGAAGAGAAAGTCGATGCCAAAGAAATTCGACTGCGCAAGTCGCACAAGTTGTTGGAACAGTGACAACGCGTTTTCTGACGTCATAAAAACGTCAGTGGGTCATCAAAACAGTAGGTGAGTCATTTTGAATTTGCATTGCCTTATTTTCCTCAGCTCTCAGTCCTTCATTACCACACACTCAACTCTTAGATACATTACATGAACTGTATGTGTAGCAATAGACACGAAATTCACATCTACTCTCTTTCATTACCTTCATAAATGCCAGCTTTTCACACTCATAAAAAAATGACACCTAACATGATTATTCCAATTTACCACACGCACGACCGCAAATATGTAAGTAAAATATGTAGTTAGTTGTCGTTTCACAGTGTGCCGCCTAAACGTGAATAAAATGCAACATATTGCTTCCGAGATGAATTAAAGTCGTCCCAGCCGCGTTCTGCCGTGTGTTATAAATATCTCCGGATCCAGCCATCGTAGAGCAAAGCGGTTAAAAATCTCTCGATAACTTTTAGCGGGATTGAAAATAAAAAAAACCGCATGCGTCTACAAGCCCTCTGTGTCGAGAAATCGCCAAATTCCTTAAGTATGAAAAATGTACTAAAAAGGTACACTTTTCCCGATTATTCCACATAAATGAACAATGCCGCAAAAACTTTTTTATTAAAAGTAGCCTACCCTATGTAAAATTTGGTGTAGATTTCAAAAATAGTATCGGTTAAAAAAATTTAACCCCTAATATATAATTTTGCAGAATTTGTTTATTTTTGACAATTTTTGGGTAGGGGTTAAATTTTTTGGATCAACGATACTATTTTTGAAATCTACGCCAAATTTTACATAGGATAGGCTACTTTGATGAAAAAGTTTTGGCGACATTGTTCGTTTATGTTGAATAATCGAAAAAAAGGCGATTTCTCGACACAGAGGGCGCGTAGACGTATGCGGTTTTTTTATTTTCAATCCCGCTAAAAGTTATCGAGAGATTTTTAACCGCTTTGCTCTACGATGGCTGGATCCGGAGATATTTATAACACACGGCAGAACGCGGCTGGGACGACTTTAATTTTAACCCATACCACAATCTCCAACAAACCATGCCTAAGTTAACCCAATCAGATCACTCAATTGTCCAGCCGTGCTTCCCGAACCCACCGATACGCCTTCATCATCGTGGAATATGTAGCTACTGCTCAGGGAACCCGCACCACTCTGAAACAAAACCCACGTTTAGTGCAGATTCTTCACCTGCCCCTGTGGCAGAGTGGCTAAACACACCAGAGACGAACCGCGAGTTCAAATCCCTCGTCTGACCATTGCTTTATAATACCGAAAATATACAATTGGGCTTAGGGGAAGAATGGAGCACACAGTGTAAGCAAGCGGAGGGCATCCCTGACTCATATTTTTCGTAATCCATTGTATTGGGAAATCTAAAGTACGCCACACACACAAACAATCTCGTAGCGTGTAACGGTCTTCTTCTGTTGCTTGTCGGCGTGACTGTTTGTTTGTGTGGATGGCGTGATTTAGATTCCCTATTATAATGGGCTTTACGAAACCCATTATAATGGGTCGAATATGAGTGAGGGATTGCCTCCGTCGTTTACACTGTGTGCTCCATTCTTCCCCTAAGCCCAATTATATCTTTTTGGAATAACTAAGCTAAGCACACCCGACGAGCCGCGAGTTCAAATCCCTCGTCTGACCGACCATTGCATTACCTTAGCGACTTTCTGAACGAATTGAGGATTGAGCAGCATTTCTATGTCTCGTTTCTTCACCAGTTGATCAAGGTTCATAGCGCCTTCCAGCTACACAAAAGAATGTTTGTGCGATTGTGGGTGGAATAGGGTATCATGGGGTAAAGTCGGCAACCCACTATAGAAATCAAGAATTGCTTTCAGCACTGCGAGCGAGCACTGCCGGGTTTACCTCGTAGTATCCTTATGACTTCAAGTGGTTATCAACAACAAAGAATGCAACAGCACCTTATTGTTAGACAATAGGGTAGCGTGGGGTAAAACCGCCCATGGGGAAATCCGCCTACACCTATAGCGCTTTTACCCCCCATCAGGCCTAGGTTGTCAAGTTATGGCTAGGAAGAAAGAAACAGAGGCAGAAGTGTACCGACTCCCGAGATACATTTTCGAGAGCCATGTTTTGAATTGGGTAAAAGCACCATAGGTGGGCGGATTTTCCCCCATGAGCGGTTTTACCCCACACTACCCTACTTTTGGTAACACCAAGAATCAATAAGCTTACCTCGCCTTCGATCTTTTCCAACACTTCCGCAGTGCAGAATTTCTCCGGATTATCATGAAAGTATACCATGCCATCTTTCTGGTTGATCGAAGCAAAGATTTCGCCAGCTTCAATCTACAAAACACACCAAGCAAAAAGACCTTTCCCATTAGTAAAAACTGCTGTTATCTATTTGCATTCGCGTGCCGTATTGACTAGTCTCTTGGGAGGTCGTGAGGTGACCCCGCAGTATTTTCTTAAAATTTAGATCGGTCGCGCTCGTGGCGCAGGCGGTAAGACGGGCTGCGTCCGATCTGCCGTCCTCTGCGTCATGAGTTCCCACTCTCGCCAGGTGGGATTAAAGCGACTGGCAACCCCAGCGGCAGTATGGTGCGCCCGCTCGCTGGCTTCTAAAGGCACCAGTGCTTTCCTTCGGGTCAGCACACCCCGACCAGTGGTCGCTGATGGCTGTTCGGCTTCGTGCCAGGCCCTTCCCTGGTTCGGGCCATTGTTGGTCGTGCCTTGTGGCACTGGACTGGCCCACCATAACGGGCGTTGTTAAAGGTTCGGAGGAAATTAGGTGGGTTTCACCTACAGCCGACCCTGTGGGGTACGGTCTCGCCAAAAAAAAAAAAATTTAGATCGACGTCGTTCAATTGGAAAAAGTCGTTCAGAAAAGGAGCGAGCTAAAATAAAAGTAGAAAAAACAAAAGAATAAGATGCCGACGAATACATCAGCACCGCTCTAAATTTTTACTAAATACCACCCAAAAGTGTTAGCGCAACTGGTCAATAGGGTTAACACATTCCCCAATGAGGCGTCATTGTTGGCAACACGAAACAAATTTGTTGTCTGTTGTTGTCCGAACCGACAACAACCATACAAAAACGGACAACAAACAGACAACAAATGAACGAGTTGTTGACAACAATGATGGCTCCTAGGAGTATGTGTTAAATAAAAAAGGCATACCATGCTGACTAGGTACTTCTCTGCCTCCTCTGCACCACCCGTTAGCTGGCATCTCTCCGCCAAATCACTCAAGCTCAGCGTAATGAATGTCTGAACGAAGCAAAGAAAGACACAGTAGATGATTGCAAGCAAAAAACAATCAAGAATTAAGACAAATGGATCCTCCTCCCTCGTTCAAGACATGGCACAGTTGTTGCAAACTTTATGCTTTTCCAGTTTCCACAAAGTTCAACATACAGTACGTAGTTGATGATGTCCTTATAAATGCTTGCTACCAAATCAACATCCACTCAACAGGGGTACAAAAACATTTACGTTTATTTACCTTAGTCAGACGATGAATATTTCTCTTGTACATGGACTTGATCACTTGCTTCACCAGGCCCTTGTTTTGGTCCTGAAAACAAAATAAGCACGGAAGAATAAATGGCCCATTCCCATTGGAGACATGCGCTGGGCATACGCGTACGCGCCAAGTGCATTTCGTACCATTGTGAATGAGCCATTTTAACACATACCGCGACCTGGCGTCATCGTTGGCAAGAAGTCGTTCAGCTGTTCGGGGTTGTTGATCGTTTACATTGGGTGTTGTTGGTTTGTTGTCCGTTCGTCAACAAACCGACAACAAATCAACAACAAATCAACAACAAACGAACAACAAACCGACAGCAAACCAGCAACAAACCAACAATACCCAAATATTTTAAACGACAACAATTTCTTGCCAACAATGACGCCAGGTCGCGGTATTATATAATTTGCACCGTGCAAATACTAAATACGCCGTCTCCTTACAGCGATGTAGAGATTGTCGTGCTTATTGCACACATCCCTGAGTGTTCCGGGCGAATTCTGGGCGTACGCCTGAGCCAGTTCCGTGTAGGCAGAGCAGCTCGGCTTGATCAGACGATTCACCACACCCGACGTGTACTTGGGTAGCTGTGGCACCTATGTTAACGATGGAACGATAATTCCTGACTCATAAATTACTAACTATTATGCATTCTTGATAAGCTCCCAAGCTCCAGACTTGTCTGGAGTCTGGACAAGCAAGCAAAGCAAAGATTCTTTTCTGCGTGCATCATAGGGTAGGGTGCATAGGGTACTGTGGGGTAAACCCGGACACGGGGTAAACCCGGACACCTAAGCTGAACTTGCCGCTTCAGCAAATGATGAACATGGTAGCTCATTTGAAAGAGGAGAGTTCAAGGAATCGATTGGTGGAATACTATACTTGTTTCAATCGGTCTTATGGTTGCTGAGATATACTAGGTGTCCGGGTTTACCCCACAGTACCCTAACGTACCTTTCCTCGCTCGATCAGCGCTACCAATTGATATTTCTTGAACGCCTCAACCATAATACTACTGATGGCGGTGGCTGGTGTACTCAATGCCTGCAAATAAAAATCAGTAATAAGTAAGTTCAAATAATTTTGATATAGTAAGTTCAAAGTCAATACCAAGAACATGTACGTAAAGGAAGAATAAAAGACAAGACATCACCAGCGGAAAATGAGCCATCACACATATTTCAGCCAATGTTTGAACAACTTTCTTTCTCTTATTCCCCTCTGAGCAAGCTACATACGATATTTGCTGGAACATCAACTTCACGGGGGTGACAAATGGCTCAGTTTCCTTGTAACAATATTCTCGAGTTTCGTACGATTTCGAAGAAATAGAGGGCTCGATCGAATTTCTTCAGCGCAGCGTAGATCATGCCGCCATAGTAATAGTAGAGAAGGAAAGCTTTCGGATCAAAATTGTTCTGAGCCTGCAAAAAAACAACAAGGCAAATTGTACCCTGCAGTATTTAGTGTACATTTAGATGGGTGCCGGCGGGGTCGTCGCTTTTGTTCAGCCATCTGGGAGCAAAAAATGAGCGAGTGAACAGAAGAATCGACCCCGCAGGCACCGATTCCACCCTTTCACCAAATACCGCGGGTTCGCTATCGACCAACCGAATCGCGACAACGCATCTCGTCCATATATCGCCCAACATGTACAGTACTTCGTATGGTACTGTGGGGTAAACCCGGCCATGGGTTAAACCCGGCCACCTACGCTCCTTTGAGCTTGCTGTTCCAGCAAATGACGAACCAAATAGCTCACTTGAAAGAGGAGAGTTCGAGGAATCGATTGACATAATATTTGTCTCAATGGGTCCATTGGTTGCTGAGATATGCAGCCCTGAAACTTAGGTGGCGCCGGATTTTCCCATGGCCGGGTTTACCCCATAGTACCCTACTTCTTTCGGAATATCCAATATATCCGCGTCCAGAAAGCTGAGTGCCGGCTTGAATATTTTCGCCTTCAGACACAGCAGGCAGAGATTGGCGTGTATGGAGGTGAGTTGGCTCAAATCTGTCTGCAACCGCTGAATCGCCGTACGCAGCACAGGGATACCACGGGCCGGCTAAAAAAAAGAAACATGAATAACTATTCAACCGGCACAATCGAGATTGCCAGATGTGCCAGCAGGGACTCGAACCCTGGCCCTCCCGCGTTCCAGGCGAGCGCCTTAACCATTCGACTACACACCTGGATAACCTCAGTCACACAATTTCCCCCTTTTTGATCATGACAGTTAGCCGGTCATCCTCGGAGAGGGCGCCTATTTGGCGCCTCTCAATCAACCAGGGCCGATTAGAATGACATGGGCTCCGGATAAGGGCTGGACCGCTGATACCGCGGTCCGACTGCGATTGGACCGGAATCGAATGGAAGAGCTGGGGGAAAAAGAGAAAAACAGTCGGACCGCGGTCCAGCCCATATCGGAGAGAGTTAACCGTTACGGTGAGTAGGTAGGTAGCAGGGTGTGGCCAACTCCAAGTCGGTTTTGCGTGAAGTAGTAAATTATGCTTGATGCGTTTTGCTATTTTTCTTGCTGCTCCTTTGCACAAATTTCAAATTTGCGAAATTTTAACTCGCGCTAATGCGCGCAAACGCGATTTGGAATAGTCGCTATCATTTAGCATGGAGCATAGACAAGACGGACCACAGATCACATTGAAGCGTCAGAAATACCGTATTTACCGGTAGATAACCCCCCCCCCCCCAATGCATAACCCCCCCCCCCCCAATGCATACCCCCATATTGGCAAAACATAAAAAATGCCCAATGCAAAACCCCCCCCCCCCCCCCCCCCTATGCATACCCCCATATGTACTGTACAGTACCTGAACCTACCTATGTAAGCTGGTCATATAGTGCCCATAGCCACTCCCACACCAAGCTAAGATGCCTATAAGCCTGCTTGGGGGTGTATTGTACTAGAATAACCGTGTTTTGACCTCAATTATGCCCTAAAACACGTGCTTTTGACCTAAAAAATATGCCTCTGCGCACCTCTCAAAAACATAAAAAATGCCCCATGCATAACCCCCCCATGCATAACCCCCCCCCTATGCATACCCCCATATGGGACCTCTCAATTTTTGCATACCCCCATGGGGCTATGCACCGGTAAATACGGTACTGTTGCAAAATCCATAGGTCCAAAGGTCAAACAGTGAACGAATCACGGTGAAGCAGCAATCTTTTTGTACATACGCATGGAAATTCTATGGCATTTTTTCTTTTTTCCTCATGAAAAATTCGGTGAGTTCAGCTGAACCCGAGACTGTTGAGCTGAAGTTGTCAACCTCAGCTCGTCAAAAAATCTTTTACTACTAAGGTGCGTACACCTTGGGAACTTTTGATGACGTCATAGGTAATATGGACCAAAAGTATGGTTAAAGATTGATAAGATAGATGAAACATCAAATCTGCGAGTTTGCAGTTTACTCGTGTACGTACCACAATATTCACCGGTTGCCCTGAAATTTAGGATTATGCACGTGGTGACTAAACTGTATACTCACGGTGAATTCACGGTGAGTTTGAACTTCAAGTTTTTTCATGTAGATCATTCTCACTTGCTCCCAAGCGCAAAAAAATTTCTCTCACGTGTTCACACGTGGTTCAAACTAACGGTGAATTCACCCGCCTCCCTATGCTTCATCACATACTTATGGGGAATTCTCCGTGAGATTACTCGCTACGTGTGTGGCGCGCTACTGTGGGGTAAACCCGGTCACGGAGTAAACTCGGCCACCAAACCTATTTTGAACTTGCTGTTTCAAACCAAATATCTCACTAGATAGAGGAAAGTTCAACGAATCGATGGACATAATCTTTGTCTCAATCAGTCCATCGGTTACGTGAAATATGCAGCCCTGAAGCGTAGGCGGCCGGATTTTCCCACGGCCGGATTTACCCCACAGTACCCTACATACCTCCTTCTTTCGCATGAGGAATTCCGTGAGTTTCTGGAACAGATCGCAGTAGATATCGGCGGCGTAACGAATTTGCTCCGAGCTGCAATCCGCCAGAAAATCCCCGATCTGACTGAACACGTTGTCGAAATCAGCGCCAGCCGTCGAAAAACTTACCGTCAACTTGGCGTTCCTGAAGAAAGAAGCCAAATTTTCCCACTTTACCTTAGGGCAGATGTGGCAAAGACTTTCCATAGTGAAGGCGAGGATCGATTTTTCAAATTTCCTTTGGTGAACTTGTGCAGTTTTACATGCTGAATCGATCCCACCCACCTGTCTCGACGCGATTTGCCTCCTCGTAGAGAAACACCACTTGTAAAGCGTCTTTCGCAACCTTTCGCGCAATTTATTGTGAAACGCCCTCGGCTGTACAAGTGGTGTTTCTCTTCGAGGAGGTAAAATCGCGTCGAGACAGGTGGGTCGAATCGATTCGTCTTGAAATGAAAAACTGCATATTTTGACTGAGGAATATTCAAAAATCGATCTTCGCCTTCACTATGGGGAAATCTTTGCCACATCCGCCCTATAACAAATAATACTGAATATGACTGCCACAGCAACTACTGTTATGCGCACCCAAAGACGGAGAGCCAGTACACAACGTGCGCACTGGTGCGGAACTGTTCCGTACCAGCGCCCTGACTATGCTTCAACATGTATGTAAAATCACCGAGTTCGCACCGAACTAGCTCTGCACGTCCGTAGTGAAGCAAGAGCTTTTGCTTGAACTTTAAATTACAAGTGCACACATACCGCGACAATCCGTCATCATTGTTGACAACGTTTTAAATGCTTCAAAAACAAATAACATGATGCTTCAAGGCGATATCCTTAGCCAAAGTCGGAACGCACGTATGTATGAAATTTGAATCAGCGTGGAACTGTAGTTTTTATATTTGGCGAGCTGATGATAGTTCAGGCAACTGGGAAGTGTGATGTTTCAGGGACGTTTTAAGGTTTACTGTCCATTTAACTAGTTCATCTAAAATATATTGTCTAGGTGTACATGAAAACTATTTGAAGAGCTAATAAGCGATGCATGCTTTTTAGCTCAAATCATGGGAAATGTAATTTTTACGGGCCTCAAAGTAATATTCGTCAACAAACGGATAAAAAACCGCCAACAGCTGAGCGACTTATTGTCAAGTATGACGGTTTGTCGCAGTATGTGTTAACAAGAAGGTAATAATGCGGGTAAATATGCAAATAAATAGGGTAAATAGGCAGGGAACTGTGGGAAACCCGGCCACCTAAGCTTCCTTGAACTCCCTGTTTCAGCATAACGAACTAAATAGCTTAGAGCTAAACATAAATAATAACAAAATTGAAAGAGTAGAGTTCAAGAAATCGATTGACATAAAATTCGCCTCAATCGGTTCATCGGTTGCTGACATACAGTATATATGCAGCCCTGAAACTTAGGTGATCGGATTTTAATGGTCGGGATTGATTACCCCACATGGTACCCTACACAACTTACAAAATTGCCAGCACTCCAATCGAATGCTGCTGCACGTTTAGCGCTTGCAGCAGACTGTCCAAATGCTGCGGATTCTTCATCAGTACGTCAGTCAGGGCGCGTCTCGCCACGTCGGCCAATTTGCCATAAGTGCCTGTAAGCAGAAAAATAGCATAATAAAAAAGGAGGCACGGGTAATTGGTGTGGTCTTTGCTGTGGACTTACTGCAACGTACCTGGAACCGCTTCAGCGTAATGAGAGTGTACAGATTAGGTACAGCTACAGAGGTTCACTAAAGAAACAGACCACCCCAAGATGGGTAGAGTTCATCCAGAGAGAGTTAATTGTCTCTAGGCCTTTGCCCGTGCTGCGTAATTTACACGTACTCACGCAGAAGAGGAACACATGAAACCAAAGAAAAATCAGTGAATGATATTCTGTTTTCCGCAGCAATGGCCCAGAGACAACTCTCGTTGGATCAAGAGCACAGCAAGTTGGACACTCGTAGGTTTCAATATTCTGAGCTAATCACAGCTGTTCATTAGCTCGTCAAAAAAAGGTTTACTACTATAGGACGTCACCCTGACGTACTCGCTCCATACGATAGCGATCAGTCAGAAACGCAGCAGGTGAAACATCACTTTTCTAAGCTTACCAAAACATGATGGCTGAACGTATCGTATGCCAGAAAACAGACAATATCCTGTCAACATTTGAAGTGCTAAACTGATGGAATTTTAGCCCTTCAAAAGTTCCCTTATTTGGAATCATTCCTTTCATTTCTCAGTCAGCATGACAACTAATTGTTTGCTATCATATCAAGCCTTACATTTTTGAGCTAAAAAAGCATCACTTAGCTCCCAAAGAACGATTCTTTTGTCATACAATACAGTCTAACTCGCTTTTGGCGTATACCTACTTGTAGAAGATATAAGCATATGCATTCGATTCGGCGCAGAAAAATGGCCTCAATAGGCCGGCGAACATCACATTTTCCACTTCTCCGAGCTAAAAAGCGTCGCTTTAGCTCTCCAAATAGTAGTACTAAAATCCATGTACTCCTATGCAAATATGTTTGAGCTCGGTGATTATGCAGTAAACCTCAAAACTTCCTTGAAACATCACTTTTCTAAGCTAAGCTGCCAGAAAACAGAAAATATCCTTTCAGTGTGCTATACTGATGGAATTTAGCCCTTAGTTCCCTCACTTGGAAACCATCCGTTCATTTCCCAGTTCGCATGACCACTACATACTTAAGCCATAACATTTTGAGTGACAGAAGTATCACAGTCCACTCGCTTATGGCGCACTTGTACAATATCAGTAAAGCAAGCATGATGCTGTCGATTCGGAGCAGAAAATTGGCTTCAACATGCCGGTGAAACATCACATTTTCCATTTCTCTGAGCTAAAAAGCGTCGCTTTAGCTCGCCAAATAGTTTCCAATTTAGCAGCTAGACGGCACTATGGCTACCCGGGAATTATTTCCAATAATGTACAGTACAGTAAACCTCATAAAACGTCCCTGAAACATCACACTTCCCAGTTCTCTGACTGACTTACAGCTGGTCAAATAGTGAAATAAAAACTACACACTGTACCACGCCAATCTGGCGTCTGCATGTCCCTAAATTCCATGACTCTGGCATAGGAGATCGTTTTGAAGCATCATGTTTCCCAGTTTACACTTTACATTACAATACACCAGCCTACCTTGACTTGACTGCGTCTGAACGCTTGACACAAACTGATCCAATGCGTTGGTCATACTTTTGCAGGCCACTGGAATTCAGCGTCTATTTATCGCCGCAATCCTGAAAAGAAATTGTCTCATGGCTCATTCACATCAGAGGGAAGTGCGCTGGAAGTACGCCCGGCGCATCCATGGCTGTCCATGTCTTTGCGTGCGTACAGCCGTGCACACGCGAGCGTACGCCCAGTGCATGTCTCCGATGTGAATGAACCATCATCAGACAAAACAAACATGACACTAAATGGCAGTACAAACAAGGTATTAGGCCGAAATACTTTCGTGGTATTTCGACCAGCCAAATAAACTAATATTGCATATTCAATTCGGCTTCGGTCCATAAAAACACAGTGTAATATAACATTGCACTGTGTTGAAGCATAAAAATTTTCAGGTGACAATAGTTAACGGACAACTTTTTAAATGTGGTTTACTATTTAGAATGTTTGAGGGTAGAACCGTGCCCTATTTGTTACCGTATACCTTGACTCTTTGCCTGAACGTTCGGTTCGACAAAGGACACAAACTTATCGAACGTATTGGTCAACCATTTGAAGACAGGCAACGTATATTGACGCTAGCCATTGCAAACCTGAAAATGAAAATGTGAGCCATACTTTGTGACAGCATGATGCCAGTAAAGTATGTACAAATGTACCATGGAAGGATAGCTGAAAGCCAACCACAATTCACCACTCAACGACAAAACACAGCGAGAAAGAGCTTTATTGTCAGACAGACTATTTGATCACCAAAGTATGAGTTCTTGGTTCTTGAGTGAGTATACAACCGTCACATGCAGTAGCGTACTGTAGTAAATCGCAGTGCTATAGAAGAAGCTACGAGAACAAAACGTACACCTACAGTACAGGGTGTCTCATAATAAACCGTCCACCTTCCCGTGCATGTAACTCTGGAACCACACCATAGATTTCAATGCGGTTTTTTGTATTTTGTAGGCAAGGCTTCAACTGAGATGTGTACAAAATTTTAGCTTCCTAGGCCCAGTGAAAGCTGCTCAAACACCTTTTTCCTCCAGCGGTCAAAAACACGGTTTTTCGAACTGGTAGTGCCGATTAAGGGGTAATTCTGTGCATGAGTTATAATAAAATTAGCCTCGTAATGAAGAAAGATGTCTAAAAATGCTAGGAAATGTGTATCTCATGCATTATCCCCAGTGCCAGCGTAGCAAACGCATGAAACAGGGTATCTTGAAAAACTAAAACCGATATTTTCTCCATAGTAAAGGAAAACGTCGATTTTGAGCTTCGAGATTCAAACCGTCGTAGTCACCGAAGTATGTGAACCACATAGTTGAAATTTTGTATACTTATTTGTTGAAGCCTTGGCTACAAAATACAAAAAATTGCATAAAAATCTAAGATGTGGTTCCAGAGTTACATGTACGGAAAGGTGGACGGTTTATTATGAGACACTCTGTACAATACCTACAGCAGACACTTTTGCCTGGGTTCAGCTAGGGGTATGAACTGTACAGTACAGCAACCCCATAACCCCAAAGCTCACAGCTTTACTTGCAGGGCTATAGATAGCCTATGAAAATCTGGGGCGCAAAAATATTGGCGAGCGTAGCAAGCCACGGGGTCTGGGGCAGAGCCACCCCCGCCGGAGGCTACGGGGGTCTGGGGGCGGAGCCCCCAGCGGGGGTCCAGGGGGCAGCGCCCCCTGGGAAAATTTTATTATCTTAAGAGTAGAATCGCTCATTTTCCAAGCATCAGAAACTATTCGAAATCCAGCTTTTATTGCACAGTGACAGGTACAGTATGCAAGAAGCCCGACAATGTACGTACAAAGCCATACATATGCGCGTAGATAAGTACGTCGTAATCTTCTTGACCTTGTAGTAGACCCAAAAGACGTGGGAAAGGCCGATTATGGTGGTAGGGGAATTGAGCCCATCTTGCATGCGACCATGCAACCAGTTGTAAAAAGTCTGGTGAAAGTTTTGCGCCCCTAGCCGCCCAAATTTGGGGCGCAAAAAAATTCTTGGGGCGCTAGAGCGCCCCTAGCGCATACCTATCTATAGCCCTGTTTACTTGTATGCAGATCCTCATGCCGCGTTCACCAGTCGTCCGTCCGTAAATCCGTAACGGACGTATCTAGGAGTACATGTTTATTTGCGGTGTGCATGTACTCCTAGATACGTCCGTTACGGATTTACGGAAGGGACGACGTACGTCGGACGTCCGGTGAATGAGGAATAAACATACATTTCCCACCCCTAATACCGTACTGACGTCTGCCTTAGCCAGCCATATGTACAGTACTAAATGTACAGTATACATGTACAGTACAGTACACGTGCTAAAATTTAGACGTGCAGAAAAGCGACACAGCAGTCCATCCTACTTTATTTACAGACAAATGTACAATTCATAAAACACGTACAGAGCGATAGAGCATGTGGCTGTTTGTGTTGGGGTGCCAGATAAACGGCCACCGTGTAAAATGGTCGATTCCATATATCCATGCTCGTATCATGAGAACCCACAATAAATGACTGATACACCGCTTTTTGTTTTTAGCTCAGTTTGGTGTAGAAATAGATTTCTGGCACCTGACCATCTTCCACCGAAGTTCCGTTGTTATTTCCAGCTGAAAAATCGCATAAAAATATTGACCAGTTGCGCTATGAGATAGTCGGGTAGTCGCGAGGTGGCCCGCGGTATTTAGGTAAGAGAAAAAAACACAACCAACGACCGATCTAAACTTTCACTACTAAAATAGTACCGCGGGCCACCCCACAACCAGCCAAAAGTTTTATTAGCGCAATTAGCAAATATAGCTGGTTGAAAGCACAGACAATGTTCATGCTATATTCACATGCGTACCTACCTGCATACGTGAACTGAAAGGTGACGCAGCCACTGCTAGGAGACTGATGTACGATGCGACGCAATCCTTTTGTGCCGTAATGCGAATCTGGACCCTGCAAAATAAGGAAAAGGTCAACGTTACGGCTTACTATCCATCCACTATGCGCTAACTGTATGCACAGACGTTTCAAATTTCGTTTTGCACTAGCCAACATTTTCTTAGACAAGAACAGCTTCATTCCATATGGGCATAAATATAAAAGTAAACCTCACTTTACTGTAAGTGTACATTGCATACATTTATCACACCCCGCGCTAGCAAAAGCAATGCAAAAATGGTGCGACAAGGCCAATGTTCGTCGCTGGGAGCACGACACAACCCTCCACCGAATGGTCAGGTCAATACCGTGCAAGGTAACCCAACGACATCGAACCTATTGCCGCTTGCTTTATCTTTCAACACTTCGATTTCTGATTTCACCAACATTCAGCTTTATAGTATCAGATTCTTTATTTCAGTGATTCAATTCATTCAAGCTTTCATTTGATAGTCAATATTCGCATTCAGTTGATATGTGGGGACCAGCCCCGAAAGCTATTGCCACCCCACTTTCTTTTATAGTACCCTTGAGTTTTGAAACCTCAAGTTTGTCAGTTCACCCAAACTCCACATACATAGCTATAAACACCCTGTTGTGCATGGCTCACTCACCTTCAAGCACGCGGAAGCGATGTAGGTGACGCAAGGACTGATTTCGATCGGTTCTTTGAAGCAAACTCGAAAAGTGGCCGACGTACCGTCGCAGGAAAAAGTCGTATCGTTGGAGCCGAGCACTTTACCCGTACCGCAGTGGATAATCTGCAAATGAGGATGGGGTATCTGTGGGGTAAACCCGGCCACCTAAGTTTCAGAGGAGCATATCCGAGCAACCAACGGACCGATTGCAATGCAACAAGAGTGATATCAATCGATTCCTTGAACTCTCCTCTTTCAAATGTGCTATTTGGTTCATCATTTGCTGAAACAGCAAGTTCACAGGACGGAGCTTAGGTGGCCGGGTTTACCCCATGGCCGGCTTTACCCCACAGTACCGTATATAAAACCGGTGTTAGAAGTTTGCCAGATGTTTATCCGCTACAAAAAGCAGAGAAACACTGAAAAGCAAGGGTAGATCGCGACCACCCACTAGCAACCGATTTTATCCATGATTTTATAATGGATGAAGAAGGCGAACCTGAATGGTAACTTGATACTCCGTCGGTCCATGAATCGAACCATACAGGCCAAATCCAACCACAAAAATTCGTCGGTCAACCGTGAATCTACACGACAGAATTGAACCAACATACGTATTTCGTTCAGAAATAGCTATAGCCCGGTCGGCCACAAAGATTTCGCTACGGAACTCAAGTCGTGTTGCGCAAAATAAAATCTCAATTGCGGGTTTCTCTCCGTGCTTCGTGTACTCCTAAAGTACAAGCAAACTACGCAAGACGACTTGAGACGCAGACTATTATTACTTACTGTACTTACTTGATTCTATCGGGTGTTCCGGAATAGCCCC
Source organism: Epsilonema sp. ZAB3_2 (assembly GCA_030247985.1). Classification (NCBI taxonomy): domain Eukaryota; kingdom Metazoa; phylum Nematoda; class Chromadorea; order Desmodorida; family Epsilonematidae; genus Epsilonema; species Epsilonema sp. ZAB3_2. Next base: position 45,173 of record JASAMW010007229.1, read on the forward strand.
ATCTGCCTTCGATGCGCTGAAAGCGATTCACGGCTTGTTCCTTGCCAGTGACGCAGCAACGCGGAACGTCCAGAAAGGCGACGCTCGGCTTCGGATTGACGGTGAAGTAGAGGAACAAATTCACCACTTCCCGATCGGTCAGTATGCCGGATTGGGCTAGAATATACAACATAACTCTTCCTCAATCTACAAGCCCAGTGAGGAGGTACAAGAGGGGAAGTTTGACGGGGACGGGCGCTAAGAGAGGCGTAATCCCGTACTGCGCTGCGTGTTCGACTCACGCACTGGCTGCCCAATTTTGTCAGACTTCTTTTCTTGTCCTCACATCTCTTCCTCAATTTGTTCCTCACGGCGGTCAACCAGTTGCGCAACCGACGCCAACCGACATAAGGGAGTTGCGCAAACATAACCGAGGTCAACAACTGCCATGGTTACGCAACTTTCATATGTCGGTTGACGTCGGTTGCGCAACTGTCCCATGTCGGTTGGCATCGGTTGCGCAACTGGTTGACTATTTGTGAGGAGCCGATTGATTGGGAAGGAGTTAAAATATCGTGCACTATTGACCAGTAGTTGCGTCAAGGCTTTTGTGTGGTCGCGAGTTTACGCCTCCGTATTGCATTACATTTTCTTTCAGTACATTTTTTCCTTCCCTTTACCAATCAAAACCACTGAAAACTGAAAAAAGTGTCATACACAGAGGCATCAGCCAGCCCGAGACTACCCATTATTCTTAGCGCAACTGGTCCATATTTAGCATACCTGCGCTTTGTGCAAACTCCTCAACTGTCATCAATGGAAATCGAATGAGGGTGAGCGCGCGGCCCAATAGCGCCCGCTGCTGTTCAGAAGTCACTGGAAGATGATGCCTGTGACACTCCTGAAAAATAAAATTACTTGAACATTACCGGACAGGTAAAAACACTTGGTTAGGCTTGCGCCAATATTTCAAGGTGGTAAGAAGAAACATGGCAGAACATAGCCAGATAAGGCGTCAAGAATTTTTTAGGTAACTTGTGTACATAACTAAATCTTACAACAAAGCAATATTTATTACCTTCAGGTAATTTTCAAGTAATTTTTCATGATTTTACCTCCAAACTTCAGCGAACAACTGCAGTAGTAGGTAACTGTCAGGTAATTTGTTGCAAAATTTTTACAACTAACATGCTGTATTACCTTCAGGTAATTTTTACCTCCAAACTCCAGCGAACAACCGCCTGAAACAAGACCGCCTCCCGTATGCGCAGCGTGTCTCGCTCCAAAACTGCGCACAGCGTCTCCAAATCGATATCCACAAAACTTTCTGCAGATAACGCCTCCGCTGTATGCTTATCGATCATTTCCAGGCAAAGCGCCGCCAACTGCGGCTCGTCGAAAAGTCGTGCCTGAAATACATAGTCATAAAATGCAAAGCAGACATCGGCACGGTATCAAGGGTGGGGGTATGTAGTTGGGGTTATGTCGGGTCTAAAATCTGGGGTCAGCCACATACCCCCAGGAAAAATTTTTTTTTGCAACATACCCCCAGAATTTCCAACATACCCCCAGAAAAAAATCGCTACATACCCCCAGATTTCCAACATACCCCCAGATGAAAATGACAGCATACCCCCAGATTGTCAACATACCCCCAAAGTTCAAAGTGCTGCAAATTTTTGCACCCATCAAAGAGGTGGGTGCAGAGTGGGGGTATCCGTTCAGATGCCCCAAAGCAAATTTACTTGCATGCTACCAATGAACCAAGTACTGAATTTGATCACCTCAACTATAACAATGATGAAGAATACAGAATGAACAGAGAAGTGATAAGTCAGAAACTACTGCCACCATCTAATGTGTTTTACTAGCAGTGGCTGTAATATATCATGTGCAGGATAGATAAAGTAGACACAGTAGTGTAGTAACAAGCAGTTGCTTCATTGATTTTCCACTTGACATAAAATGTCTTTCTTCATTATATTGCCATATTTATTTTTTCTACTCAAAAAAACTGGTTGTATATGTGGCTGTGGGGGTATGCAAAATTGCTCCAAAAAAACTGGGGGTATGCGTGGGGGTATACAAAATTGGTCCAAAAAAACTGGGGGTATGCGTGGGGGTATGCAGAATTGCTCAAAAATAAAGTGGGGGTATGCGTGGGGGTATGTTGATTTTATTTTTTGGGGGTGTGTTTGGGGTATTGTTGGAATTCTCAAAATCTGGGGGTCTGCGTGGGGTTATGTGAGGGGGTGGGTGGGGGTATGCTGAACATACCCCCAGCTGACCCCAGGCCGACGTCTGGCAAAGTCAAATAATTGATAAGGTCGCAAATAAATTTTGCACACACGTAGTAGCGCTTTTTGTTGTTTGTTTTCTTTGTTTTTTATGCAAATTTTTTCGCTATGAAGCTAAGAAATAAATACCGCCTGTCCTCACTTTCTGGAAACTCGTAGAAAAAGCCAAAATCGAAGGCAGGCAGTATTTATTTTTTTACAAAGCGCTACTACGTGTGTGGAAAATTTATTTCCAACCTTATCAATTATGGAGCACCAACCGGTTGGAACTCAAGTCGTGTTGCGTAAAATAGAATCTCAATTGCGGATTTTTGTCCGTGCTTCGAGTACTCCTATTTAGCAGAAGTACATGCAAAGTACGCAGTACGACTTGAGTCCCATAGCCAACTCTTTCTGGCCAGACTAAAATATATTTCATCTGCAACAGTCGAAATACTCTTTTGTATTTCGAGGTCTCGGTCTCGGTCTCGACAAAATTCCCTAATCTCGGTCTCGATCTCGGTCTCGGAAAAAATTCTAAGTCTCGGTCTCGGTCTCGTTTTCAGCAACAATCCAGTCTCGGCCCATCTCTACAGGGTAACCCGGCAATGGGGTAACCGGGCAACCGGGACACCTAAATTAAACTCCTTTTTAACCCACTCCAGATGGCCACCTGGCCGCAATATCCGCTTGCGGCCACCCTGTGGACTTGGCCGCCCGTAGTCATGGTGTGGCCCGCGGCCACCCCACGACTATGTGAACCAAGGCCGTAGGGTGGCCGCAAGGGGTGAATGCGGCCAGGCGGCCATCTGAGATTATGGAGGGGGTTAAACTTACTGCTTCAGCACATGATGAACCAAACAGCTCATTTGAAAGAGGAGAGTTCAAGGAATCGATTGATATAAAAATTGTCTCAATCGGTCCATTGCTTGCTGAGATATGCAGCCCAGGTGGTCGGATTTTCCCTGACCGGACTTACCCCATAGTACCCTACGTAGACAGAACCGCCGGCTTACCGATGTAAAAAAAACACAGTGTCAAACATAAAGGGCCACCATACGACTACCCACCCAGGATCAATAACGCAAGTAGTGAATACTGCTGAATGAAGCAAAAGGATTGTGTTACCTGTGTCAGTAGCATGAACGCGTTCTCCGCGTTTAGATTCTTCTTCAGAAACTCCACGCAGCTATTCTCCAAAGCGGGAACGGCGTATTTCTTTGCTAAAAACATAGCAAGAACACGTAGTATGTAGAAGATAATAAATTCGCCACTTGCCGTTCAGCCACAATCGCATACCGCACACGCTGGTAATTTACCGGTAATTTTGTGGTAAGGGTAGAAAATTACCGTGTGCGAGCGGCCTAGTGTGTTACACTGGAATAAGCGAAAATAGCAGCGTATGTACGAACTGCATGCCTGTAACAGCGGCTAACAATTTATTTTACCAGGTAACTAACAACTTTACCAGGTAGGCCTAACTAACAACAACAACTAACTAAGAAGAACAAGCAGTCAAGTAGATACCTGTTAGTTACCAGGTTCAGCAACTACTGGGTAAAACAACCAAGTATCAGGCAACTACCTAATAATTACCAGGTAATCAAGTAGCTACCTGGTAATTACAGGTAATCAGGCAACTACCTGGTAATTACCAGGGTAAGCAGTCAACTACCTGGTAATTTCCAAGTAATCAGGCAATCAAGCAACTACCTGGTAATTACCAGGTAATCAGGCAACTACCTGGTAAATTACCACCAGGTAATTATCACCCACCCCTCAAATTTACATGGACCGGCGTGCGCGAGGCAGTCAGCGGCCTAACTTTACCAGGACCTACCTACCGGTATAGAGCGTGGTCATGACGCTTTCTGGGCCGATCTGTACATCGTCCGAGTAGAGGAAGCGGAGGAGGGCGAGGAAGGCGGCGGCCTCCACATCCGGCAGTTCGATCTCCGCTTCTGCCGCCGCCTCCGCCGCCCCCACCCCCGCTGCCAACGCCCCGTTGAACATGGCGTCGAACACCGCCGAGCCCACCGACAGCACGAACTTGTGCGCCGGGATGCGCTGCAATAATAGGAGATTACACAGTATTTATTCGCTACTTGCGCTTAGAATCATGGGTGAACTTGTGCGCCGGGATCGATTCCTTGAAGTCTCCTCTGTCAAATGAGCTACTATGTTCGTCATTTGCTGAAGCGGCAAGTTCAGAAAAACTTAGGTGTTCGGGTTTACCCCACAGTACCCTATATGCCTCTGCATACGATACTATGATCTGGCCAAACAAAAGTTGGCAGTCGGACTCAAGGCGCGTTGCGTAAAATAAATTCACAAATGCGGATTCCTGTCCGTGCTTCATGAACTCCTATTTAGCAGAAGTACATGCAAACTACGCAGGACGACTTGAGTCCAACTGCCAACTCCTGTTGGCCGGCCAGACCATAACTGACTGTTACCTGTCTCTGTTCGCCTCTTCCCACGATGAAATGAACGTCGGCCAGTATCTCGTTGCAGTACATGAAGGAGAAGCGCTCCTTCAGCGTCAGCTTCGTCGCCTGCCAGTTGTGATGCCGATCCGCCCCGCCTTGCCCCGCACCCCCGCCTCCTCCTGTAGCAACAACACGACAAATGTCATACAAATGGGTAACACGGGGTAATTTCGTCCAAAATCAGCGCTGGGAACTCATATCAGAAGGGTAGCATGGGGTAATTACGTCCATTCAGCACTGGGAACTCATATCAGGAAGGTAGCATGGGGTAATTTCGGCTACAAATGGATGGGGTAATTCGAGCCTGCCTTCTTCTGAATCTGAATCAACAACACCACAAATCTCAGACCAGAAGGGAAATACAGTAGGTCGTTGGGATGGCACAAACCACCCTCCGCCGGGCCTAAATTACCCCGTATTATACGGGGTAATTAAAATCATACAACGACAGAGCTTGGCGTCCCCCCCCCCCCCCCCCCCCCCCCCCCCACCCCAACCACGGCCACATACGTAGGGTATTTTGGGGTAAACCCGGCCACCTAAGCTCCTTTGAACTAGTTCTTTCAGCCGGTGAACCAAATTGCTAATTTGATTGAAAGAGGAGAGGTCAAGAAATCGATTGATCTCATATTTGACTCAATCGGTCCATCGGTTGCTGAGACATGCTGCCCTGAAACTTAGTTGGCCGGATTTACCCCATAGTACCCTACGCCACATACACGTACCTCCAGCAGCAGCCAAGGCCACGCTGCCCCTCGCCACAGCGCCCGCGTTCTGTAAACCGCGCACCGCGGCCATCGGAGGCCCCGCAGCCTGCGCAGCCAATCCCGGTCGCTGGGGCAGCGGGGGCGGCGTGGCGACTCCTCCTGATTGGCTGCCGACGGCGACTGGCCAATGAGCGCGGGCGTTGTGGGAGGCGGAGATGGATACGGCGGGCTCCTCGTCTTCCCCCGCAGCCGCCGTTAACTCAGTTTCGGTGTCGTCGTCGTCTTCGTTTTCTCCTCGCTCCGCAATTTCGTCGTCGTTTCGATGCTGCTCATCTTCCAGGTCGAACGTGTTTCTGAACAAAAATGAACTTTCCTTTAGGATACAGCGCTGACATGTGTGTGGTCGGAGGGGTCAGCTCGTGACTACCACATAGCAAATTCTTAGCGCAACTGGTCCATATTCTTGGTGATACAAGGCAAAAGGGTAATAGGATACTGTGGGGTAAACCTGGCCACCTTGCATCTTTTGAACTTGCTGTTTCAGCAAAATGAGGAACCAACATAGCCCATTTGAAAGAGGAGAGTTCAAGTAATCGATTGGTATACTATTTGTCTCAATCGGTCCATCGTTTAGTTGCTGAGATATGAAGCTCTCTGAAACTAAGGTGGCCGGATTTTCCCATGGCCGGATTTACCCCATCGCACCCTATACCACTAATACCTTCTAGCTCCCCTCTGGTAGGAATTTCTTCTCTCCTGTCCTCCACAATGAAATGAGCTATTCGGTTCTTTATTTGTAGAAACAGCAAGTCCATTCACAGGCGCTTAGGTGACCGGGTTTACCCCACAGTACCCTATCTTACCTTCTAGCTCCCCTCTGGTAGGAATTCCTTCTCTCCTGTCCCCCACAATCTTCCTGCAAACTCGCCGAGCCGATGTCCTGCACGTCGCCGCACAGCGCGCCGCCAACCGCCATGTCTAGCAGTTCGTCCTCCTCGCGGGATCCGAACTCCGCCTCCTCCGTCCGCCGCTGCTCCGCCTCCAACCCCTCTGCCATCGCCGCGGTGGCAGTTGTGGTGCCAGAGGCGCGGTCCAATAGGTGCAGTCGGTGACGCGCGTTGCTGACGCCGCCTGGCGGGAAAAAACAGCAGTAAATGAAAACATGTGCAACAACAGGATGGTAATCCATAAATTATGCTCCATTTCGTAAAAAAAAACATCAGGTCCTGACGCGACCCGAAACGGTGGACGTCACAAGGTTTAACACATACCGCGACAAGCCGTAATTGTCGGCAAAAAGTCGCTCGGCAATTTGTCGAACGTTCAGCTGAGCGACTTGTTGACAACAATGACGCCTGGGTGGGGTTATGTGTTCAGCTCCATAATGGCCTCGCCCGCTCAGCCCGTGGGCCGCCTGAAACGTCAGTCGAATGAATAACCTTCTCCTGTTTCCGCCGGCGCTTCCTTTCGATTCCGGACGGCCCACGGGCTGAGAGGCCATTATGGAGGGGGTTAAATGTACCGGCGTAAACACGATCGGCGTCCTCCGCGTCTTCTTCCGTGCCGGCCGCATCATCCAGCGTATCTACGACGGTGTCGTCCAGCACGTGCTGAGGATAGGGGGAATCGTTCCTTCGCTCCGTCTCTTCCGCTCCTCGCTCTTGACTCACAGCGGAAGCGTCTCCTATCCTGCAGCACACAAGGTGGTTGAGGATTGATGGTTTGTTCACACCAGAACCAAGACAAGCGCTGGGCGTACGTACGCCAGGCGTGTCCATATGTGGCTCGACACATGCACAGGTATGGACATCCACGGACGGATGCGCCGGGCATACGCCGAGCGCCATTTCTTCCCAATGTGAATCCGTAGGCCATGAGGCGCGGAAGAGGGGAGCATCCTACCAGTTAGTTAGCCCCAAATTCATTAGCGCCCTATTGATGCCGCGTTCACCAGACGTCCGCATCTCCGTACGTCAACCCGAATACGGTTGATGCCGCGTTCACCGCCAGACGTGCGTAAATCCGTTCGTCAACCCATCATAACGTGTCCGTCCGTCTGGTCCGTCAACCCAACTCCACTTCAACCGTATACAGGTTGACGGACGTACGGATTTACGGACGTCTGGTGAACGCGGCATGATGCATATTAATTACGTACTTTGCTCTGGCCGCCGGCTGATTCTTCTTCTCCGTCCTATTCGCATTTGTAGGGGGCGTAGAGGTGGAATTGCCGCTGCTATTCCTAGATCTGCTCGCAGCCAGCAAGGCAGAACAGACGCTGTTCCTTTGCTGCTGCTGTTGTGAGGAGTTGCTACCGCCGCTGTTTCCTGCAGTACTCGAAGGGTTACTGTTGGCCTTGCGGCGCCGATTCGAAGGCGGCGAGTTGTCCCGCCGGTTTTCCGACATTTTCTGGCCGGATGCCAAGAAAAGCTGGCCGAATGCCAAAAAAAGGAAAACCGGCCGGCGTTCACTGAAAATATCCACTGACACATGCATATGCATAGCAAAAACTTAGGGATGGGTTCACACATATATCATGAAAGCAGAATTAGAGCAAAAAGTAACGCCAGCCTGACGGTGACAGGCAAAATCGGCACAAAATAGAGCAAAATCGACTCGACATAAACGTTTCTTTTAATAAACATACTTTCATAAATACAAAATTAGCAACAATGGCCATCTCAAACCAACAACAAACAGAAACCTTCCTAATCGTCAAATTTCTTCTTCTTATTCGCCGGTTCACCTCCTCCTTCTCCCCACGATCTTTTGAAGCCTCCTCTGCCTCCTCCTCCTCTATCCCCGAAGCCACCCCGATCGAAGCCGCCTCTACCCCTTCCTCCGCGATCGAATCCTCCTCTTCCCCGTCCTCCGCGATCGAAGCCACCTCGATCGAAGCCGCCTCTTCCTCGAAATCCGCCTCCTCGACCTCCTCCTCCCCGATCGAAGCCACCTCGATTGAAGCCGCCTCCTCCTCTACCTCGGCCTCTGTCGCCACCGCCTCGACCTCCGCCTCGTCCTTGACCCCTTCCACCTTAAAAAAGTTTGCATGCTAAACACGTCCTCATTCTGATTGAACTCCTCCTGTCCTCAGCGATTTCTGCGGTCGTTTGACGGCCGTAATCGTGAAAGTTTCAGTTTTGACTCATTCTGCCTTCTCTCTTCGCTCCTTACGCTCGTGGTGACGCGGAACCACGCGCACGGACGAAAAATCAAAAACCGCAACAAAACGGCCGTTGGACTGCCGTCAATCGGCCGCAGAAATCGCTGAGGACAGGAGGAGTTAACGCCTACCGAATCTTCTCTTCACAGCTGACAACCGCCCGCAATACCAAAGCTACTTTCATTCAGACTTTCATTCATTCATACTTCTTATTGGGGCATAAAAAGGCGGCTTCAGATTGACTGCTCAAAAGTCCGATTCCGAGTTCTAGCACCTACCTCTGCCTCTGTGCTGTTGAGGATTGGTAAATCTTTCCAACGGCAACAGTTTGTAGGGATCGATGAAAATCTTGTCCTTCTCCTTGAAAGAGGAAGCCTTCATGTTGGGCTCGAGAATTACGGAAACATTCTGAAAGTACACCATACCATACCATAACCTAATTCAACAAACATAATATTGTATGCGTCAATTTGGTGCAGTATAATTCGTACTTATCGTCGTACAGTACACCTGCCTCATTCCTATTGTTATCTTCATAACTATTTTCTAGTTTTATTCAGTAGGCCTATTAGTTTTCTTACATGAGCCCTTATCGTTCCGAATATTTCATCCACTTTGCCAATCTGTTCCTTGTTCTCGAGGTAGACTGGCGCATTGAAGTACGGAACTTTCTCCGTCGTACATTTGCACACCAGCTGATCTTCGCACGGATGGGTAAAGTAGCCCAATTCTACACAAAAAGCCATCCGCAAAAGGATAAAATATGCGAACAGTGTGCACGACCAACGCAGACCATGCACAGTATGCTTCCCCCTTTGGTTCATTTTTTTCTCCTTGCATCCGCATGTACACAGAAATATGTCTGATGCCGAGTTCACATCAGCGACGTACATTTTTGTCCCACGGACGCCCGAAACGCGATCAACTGCACCGCGATAACACATACCGCACCAAGGTCGAGGTCAAGGCGTCATTGGTGTCAAAAAGTCACTCAACTGTTGACGGTTTGGTGTCCATTTGTTGGCAACAAATATATGAGGATTGTCGGTTCGTCAACAAACTGACAACATTAACAAACCCCATATGTTTGCTGTCAACAAACCGGCAACAGTTGGGCGACTTGTTGGCAACAATGGCGCCTTCGTGTGGTATGTGTTAAAACAGCCAAATACAGTTTTTTGGGCGTACGTCTGACGTGCAGTGACGTCGCCAATCTGAGCGCGGAAGGACGAGATAGATTCGAACTCACCAATCACTCGCTCCGGCGGGCCCAGATCCTGCTGCATGCCGCCACCCCTGCCCCTGCCTCGTCCTCTGTCTCCTCCCCTTCCTCTGCCACCTCTACCGCCACGGAACCCGCCACCGCCACCCCGACCGCGAAATGACATTGTCCGCGCGAAAGGTGCTAGCAACTGTCTAAAAAGGGCTTATCTTTCAGTCCTGAAAAAGGGTTTTTCCAGCGCAACCGGCCACATCATAGGTTAACCCCCTTCGTAATCCCAGGCGTCCGCCTGTCCGTAGCCACCCGGCAAACCCCGTCCGTAGACGGGGTTTGTTTTTCCACCTCGTCTACAGACGGAGTTTGCCGGGTGGCTACGGACAGACGGACGCCTGGGATTACGAAGGGGGTTAACCAGTTCCGATATGGCCTCGCCCGCTCAGCCCGCCGGCCACCCCAGAGCCACCTGAAACGTCGGTCGAATGAATAAATTTCTCCTGTTTCCACCGGCGCTTTCTTTAGATTACGGACGGCCCCCGGGCTGAGCGGGCGAGGCCATATGGGACCTGGTTTTAAAAAGATAAATCAGGTGCAAAATTAGGTGCCAATCTCCATCGACTGGAAAGCGTCAATTTTCAATGCACAAAAGCGAGCAGATCAGTGAAAAAATCCATTCATGTTTATGCACAGCACAGATAAACACATAATAATAACAGCATTCGCTCACGTCACTTCACTGCACCATTCCTTACGCCATTGACACTGATTCAGGCTGGTACAGTACAACCACAACTACTGCAGTACTACGAGTAGTACTTAAAATCGGTAAGCTTTCTCAAAACACCGGAAACAACGGAAACTCAGCCATTTTCGGCTGCAGTAAATCCACGTACAGGCACATCGTACCCGCCAGTCCCTCGTACAAACTGTACGGACAATCTGGGGTGCGAGCTCCGCTCTGAAATTCGTCAGAGTCCAAGAACGAGGCGAATCTATGCGCTCTCGTCAGCCACTTCTCGTCGTTAGTGAGGCGGTAGAGCAGCAAGAATCCATAAGCGCTACCCGCCACGCCGTGACAGATTCCCGGGCCTTTTTTCAGCAGACCTTTTGACCAGATCACGTCGCCGCATTTGAGACACGACTGAAAAAATACAGCAGATATTCACTACTTGCGTTATGGACGATATGCGGTAACGCGATTGGGTTGGTCGATTCGATAGCAACCCCGGGGTATTTAGTGAAAGTTTGGATCGGTGTCTGCGGGGTCGTCGACCTTGTTCAATTATCTGGGAGCGGGAAAGGAGCGAGTGAAGAGAAGGAATGACAACAAATGACGTGGACGACCCCGCAGGCATGTCGATCCAAACTTCCACTAAATACTGCGGGGTCGCTATCAATTGACCAGTAACCCAATCGCGTTACCGCATACCGTATTTACCTGTGCATAGCCCCAAAAATTGAGAGGTTCTATATGGGGCTATGCATATATGGGGGGCTATGCATAGGAGGGGGCTATGCACAAGTAAATACGGTATCGTCAAGACTACATAAGGGAAGAGAGACTAAGCCAGCTAGTATTGGCGTCGTGTTCCATGCTACGGCCGTTTTGGTCCCAATCGGGGGGCCCGGGCCCCCGATCGGGGGCCCCCGTAGATCGATGTAAAATAGAGAAAGGGGGGGGGGGGCGTCTGTGAAAAAAAAGAAAGAAAAGGAACGAAGAGAAAGTTCGAGAAGGAAAAAAGAAAGACATCTCAACTTTTGCATGCATTTTATAGGGGCCCCCGATTGGGACCAAAACGGCCGTAGCATGGAACACGACGCCAATACTAGCTGGCATAGTCTCTCTTCCCTTATGTAGTCTTGGTATCGTAAATTGATCCTGGGACCACCTCGCGACCATGTATCTTATTTTACTGCAACCCATCAATACGTACCTTCAGGTACTTCTCCTCCTTCCACACCACATACGCTCTGGCCATGAAACAAATGGTGCCGGGTGCGCCGTGACACCGGGTTTACCCCATGTCCGGGTTTACCCCACAGTACCCTACTACTTTCGCAAAGTGCGCAACCCATCAATACGTACCTTCAGGTACTTCTCCTCCTTCCACACCACATACGCTCTGGCCATGAGAGAAATGGTGCCGGGTGCGCCGTGACACCGGGTTTACCCCATGTCCGGGTTTACCCCACAGTACCCTACTTTCGCAAAGTGCGCAACCCATCAATACGTACCTTCAGGTACTTCTCCTCCTTCCACACCACATACGCTCTGGCCATAAGGTAAATGGTGCCAGGCGCTCCGTGACACCGGGTTTACCCCATGTCCGGGTTTACCCCACAGTACCCTACTTTCGCAAAGTGCGCAACCCATCAATACGTACCTTCAGGTACTTCTCCTCCTTCCACACCACATACGCTCTGGCCATAAGGTAAATGGTGCCGGGGGCTCCGTGACACCAGTGTACGAGTTCGTCCTCCTCCGCTCTCTGTCGTCCATGCCCCACTTCGTCCATGGCGCAGGGGAAATTGCCGCTCGACCTCTGCAGACCGAGCAGAAAGTCGACGCACGCCTTCACGTCTGCCACGGCGGAGGGGTCGGCCTTTTGAAGGAGGGATGGAAAACTGCAACATATTCGCTACTTGCGCTGAGAATTATGATGGGGTGGTCGCGAGTTGACTCTACTGCTTTTCAGCGTTTTTCAATCGGTGCCATCGATCAAAAAATTACCGAAAACCACTGAAAAACTGGATAGGTCAACAAACGCGACCACCCATATTTATTTTCTTAGTGCAAGTAGCGAATAGACGTTAAATCAAAGCTAAACCGATATTTTTCTCTCCCAAATTACCCCACTCCCCTGGTAGTAATGCACACTACACACTGCATGGCATGCATACCTTACCTTAGCAGAACCTGTAAGATTCCCGATAGCCCGTGCCCCGCGCCCAAGTATTCCGTGTCGTAATAGGAGTACATGAGAGGGCAGGGACTCTTGTGCCTCGCGGAGTAGCGTCGACCCGACTCCAACATGGAGCGAAGAACGGACAGGATTTCATCGTCAGTAAGCACCGGTTCGTTCAGTTTCTTGCTGAAAAAAAGCATGAAGAAAAGATCATCAAAACGGGAAAAAGGAAAATGGAGAATCCTCGGAACCGAGAATAGGCGTGGTTGAAATACGGGCCGAAAAGTCCTTATATCAACCACACCTATTCGCTGCTTGTGTTTTGTGTACAATGATTCCTGGGTGGTAACGATCAACCGAAACGTCAAACCCACGAGTTCACCCAGAGAAGACGACGACGTATTTCGTCACTGTGTTACAGGAGCAGCCTGGGTAAACTCGTGACTTTGATGTTTCGATTGCTCTTTACCTGCGCAGCCAGGAAGCGAATAAGTTTGGGTGCGTGCAAAATTTCTCACCACCCGATTTTACGTTTTACCCTATACTACTACATACCGTAAGTTGAGCACGCCCAACAGATAGCCAGCCCTGCCCACTAGTGCCTCGTCCCCTCCACAAGCCAAAAAATCCAAAGGCAGCAGACGGGGCAAAGCCTGACGGTATTTCTCAGCAACATCGGATGGGGCGATGCCTGAATTTGAGGGGCCTAACAGCGCTGCTACTGCATAAACGCCTGCATTGCCCAGGAGGAATGAAACGTCTTCCTCCGGATGTCTCTTGGCTCTCTGCCAAAAAGAAAAAAGTCAATCATAAACAGAAAAGAAACATTCACTACGTTCAAGAGAACATGACATAAGTTCGTTGAAATTTGAAAAGAGAACTGAATTGGCTGAGGACGTCTTCTAGGAGTACGAGAGCCCGGGGTAATTCGGGTCTCGGGCCGGCAGGGGGTAATTCGGACCACCTCTATCAATCTTTACCCAAGGAGGGCCCTCTGAAAATACCAGATAGATAGCATAAAGATGATTTGATATGCCACAATCATCCATTTTTCCCCTTCCCATCTGGTAATAGGTTAGGCTGACCCAAATTACCCCCGGCCAAAAATTACCCCGTGTCAACAAAGGCCCCACCCGTGTCAACTAGTTTTTTACCCTCTGCGAGAAGGCCAAATGTTGTTGAATCATATTTCCTGCAGTTTTCAGCAATTCCTGCTTCGAAGCTGCAAACTGAGGTTTGCCGGCTGCGTACCAAAGGGCGTACGCAGCACCGGCAAGGCCTACGTACACCCCGCCGTCGCAATTCGAGTCCGATATCTTCCACTTCTGAGCAATTAGGCCCGCGAGATTAGAAACGGCATTTCTAAGCTTCGTTTCGTCCAAGAAAAAGCCGGGGGAATCGCTGAGACGATTGAGAAAGTAGCGTTTCGGCATTTCTAGTAAAGCACGTAGTAGGCGCAGGAATATGAAAATGAAATGAATGAAGAAAAGGAAACCATCGGATAGACCCTATCATGAAAACTTGGAAATCAATTTTTCACGCATATAACTTCAGCCATCGAAATCCGCTTGCAAATTTGGCATATAACAAGCTGTTTTCCTTGGACAAGTTCCACTTCCTTTGGGTCTGCGTGGCGCCGGTCGTTTCGTCGACCCAATCGGTACGTGGACAACTTTATTCAGCTGAGGCATGAGGGAGAAATAATGAGTGCAAAATTTATGTTGCAATAAAGCGCGGAAGCATGGAAAAGGCAAAATAGTTGATCTACAGACGCAGCAGGTGGCGAGGAGAACTCAAAAGCAAGTTATATAGGGCGCCACAGGCCTACCACATACAAAATTTTCCAGGCGCAAGCTGCCCCTCCTTCTATTTCAACAGCACTATGCCCAACAGGTAGCCACAAGGGTCGGCCATAAGAATTTACGAGGGCAGGCTGCGCCATTCATTCCCACAGGTTCTACGTTCGATCTTGTGCCAGCGGGCTGAATAGGCCTAAACAGCAAAATTGATTCTATCTCTGGAAAAATAGCAAATTCGCGCAGAAAGACGGACACCAGGATGTGGCATTTTTTACGTAGATTCTGAAAATAATTTGGCCACTTCCTTCGTCCTTGTCGAGTTATTGAGTTCCGCAGCATTTCCGCATTTTTCGCATTTTTCTTCTTTTTTTATTTGTTTCTTCCGGTGCCGGCGGTGCCTCGGCAGGAGTCGGCCTTGCAGGCGAGGACCTCTTGAATTGAGAAGGAGACGATCGTGGCGCGTTCACCAGACGTCCGTACGGACGTACGTCCGACGTATCTACATACATGAACCATGTACTCCTAGATCGTCCGACGTATTTAGGAGTACACGACTTATGTATGTAGATACGTCGGACGTACGTCCGTACGGACGTCTGGTGAACGCGCCATCGGAGTCCATCGGAAAGAAAGAACAAGGAATCCTAGACCTCACACCTTACTACTAAAAAGAGGAGTCCTTGTTTATTTCATAGACACCTTTTTTGAAAGAAGACAAATCTAGGAGTTCTTGAATAAGTAGTACGCGGTCTAGGAGTCCTCGGAAAGAAAAAAGAAGGGTGGGCGGAGAAATTCCGCACGCACCCAAACTTATTTCCTTCTGGTGCGGCAGGGAAAGAGCAATTGAAACATCAAAGTCATGGTTTACCCAGGCTGCTCTGTACACACGACGAAAATAGGTTGTCGTCTTCTCTGGTGAACTGTGGGTTCGACGTTTCGGTTGACGCCCACCCAGGAATCATTGTACACAAAACACAAGCAGCGAATAGGGTGTGGTCTTGATATAAGGACTTTTTGCCTGATATTTTAACCGATGCTTCCGAGGATTCTCCATTTTCCGTTTTGACGATCTTTTCTTCATGCTTTTTTTGAGCAGAAAACCGAGCGGAACCGGGTTTACCCCACAGTACCCTTACTTTCGTTCAAAGCTGCGCAACCTCATCAATACGTTACTCTTCTAGGTACTTCTCCTCCTTTCCACCACATTATGTTCTGGCCTATTAAGGTATTAAATGGTCGCCGTGGGTCTCGTGACTACCTTTAGTCGTACGATGTTCGTCCTCCGCTCTCGTCCATGCCCCACTTCGTCCATGGCGCAGCGGGAAATTGCCGCTCGACCTCTGCAGACCGAGCAGAAAGTCGACGCACGCCTTCACGTCTGCCACGGCGGAGGGTGTCGGTCCTTTCGAAGGAGGGGGACGAAACTTAACAGATCTCGCTATTGGCGCTGAGCACTCACGACGGCGCCGTCGAGTTGACTCTACTGCTTTTCAGCGTTTTTCAATGGGTGCCATCGATCAAAAAGTTACCTGAAACCACGAAAAATGGGATAAGCCCAAACATAAACGCTGACCACCCATATTTATTTCTTAGTGCAAGTAGCGAATAGACGTCTTAAATATCAGAAAAAGTGGAAGAACCGATATTTTTCTCTCCCAAACTACCCCACTCCTGGTAGTAATGCACACTACACACTGCATGGCATGCATACCTTACCTTAGCAGAACCTGTAAGATTCCCGATAGCCCGTGCCCGCGTCGAGTATTTCGTGTCGTAATAGGAGTACATGAGAGGGCAGGGACTCTTGTGCCTCGCGGAGAGCGTCGACCCGACTCCAACATGGAGCGAAGAACGGACATGATTTTCATCGTCAGTAAGCACCGGTTCGTTCAGTTTCTTGCTGAAAGCATGAAGAAAAAGATCATCAAAACGGGAAAAAGGAAAGTGGAGAATCCTCGAACCGAGAATAGGCGTGGTTGAAATACGGGCCGAAAAGCTCAATATCAACCACACCTATTGCTTGTGCTGCGTTTTGTGTACAATGATTCCTGGGGTGGTAACGATCAACCGAAACGTCAACCCCATGAGTTGACCCAGAGAAGACGACGACGTATTTCGTCACTGTGTTACAGGAGCAGCCTGGGTAAACTCGTGACTCTGATATAATGTGGATCCGTCTGTAACCTGCGGAGACAGGAAGCTAGAAGTTTGGGTGCGTTCAAAATTTTTACACGCACCCGATTTTACGTTTTTCTTTCCGAGGACTCCTAGACCGCGTACTACTTTATTCAAAAACTCCTGAAGATTTGTCTTCTTTCAAAAAAGGTGTCTATGAAGAAAAAACAAGGCACTCCTCTTTTTAAGTAGTAAGGTGTGAGGTCTAGGATTCCTTGTTCTTTCTTTCCGATGGACTCGGATGGCGCGTTCACCAGACGTCCGTACGGACGTACGTCCGACGTATTTACATACATAAGTCGTGTACTCCTAAATACGTCTTACGATCTAGGAGTACATGGTTCATGTATGTAGACACAGTCGGACTTACGTCCGTACGGACGTCTGGTGAACGCGCCACGATCGTCTCCTTCTCAATTCAAGAGGTCCTCGCCTGCTAGGCCGACTCCTGCCGAGCCACCTGCCGGCACCGAAAGAAACAAATAAAAAGAGAAGAAAAATGCGAAAAATGCGGGAAATGCTGCGGATACTTTATACCCCGACAAGGACGAAGGAAGTGGCCAAATTATTTTCAGAATTTACGTAAAAAATGCCACATCCTGGTGTCCGGGTCTTTCTGCGACGAATTTGCAATTTTTCCAGAGATAGAATCTATTTTGCTGTTTAGGCCTGATCTAGCCCGCTGGCACAAGATTGAACGTAAAACCTGTGGGAATGAATGGAGCAGCCTAGCCTCGTAAATTCTTGTGGAGGGGCCACCGTTGTGGATACCAGTTTGGGGCACTAGTGATAGTGGAATTAGAAGGGAAGGGCAGACTTGCTCGTGGCATGTGCCAAATCTTGTATGTGGTCAGGCCTGTGGTGCTCTATGGAACTTTCTTTTGAGTTCTTCTCGCCACCTGCTGCGTCTGTAGATCAACTATTTTGCCTTTTCCATGCTTCCGCGCTTTATTGCAACATAAATTTTGCATTCATTATTTCTCCCTCATGCCTCAGCTGAATAAAGTTGTCCACGTACCGATTGGGTCGACGAAACGACCGGTGCTATGTAGACCCAAAGGAAGTGGAACTTGTCCAAGGAATTCAGCTCGTTATATGCCAAATTTGCAAGCGGATTTCGATGGCTGAAGTTATATGCGTGAAAAATCGATTTCCAAGTTTTCATGATAGGGTGTATCCGATGTCTTTCCTTTTCTTCTATTCATTTCATTTTCAATATTCCTGCGCCTACTACGTGCTTTACGAGAAATGCCGAAACGATACTTTCTCAACCGTCTCAGCGATTCCCCCGGCTTCTTCTTGGACGAAGCGAAGCTTAGAAATGCCGTTTCTAATCTCGCGGGCCTAATTGCTCAGAAATGGAAGATATCGGACTCAAATTGCGACGGCGGAGTATACGTAGGCCTAGCCGGTGCTGCGTACGCACTTTGGTACGCAGCCAACAAACCGCAGTTTGCATCTTCAAAGCAGGAACTGCTGAAAACTGCAGGAAATATGATTCAACAACATTTCGCCTTCTCGCAGAGGGTAAAAAACGAGTTGACACGTTTGGGGCCTTTGTTGGCACGGGGTAATTTGCGCCGGGGGTTATTTGGGTACAGCCTAACCTATTTGAAGTAGATTGGAAGGGGAAAATGGATGATTGTGGCATATCAAATCATCTTTAGGCCTATCTACTATCTTGTGTTTTCCATCGGCCCTCCTAATTGGGTAAAGATAAGAGGTCGCCCAAATTACCCCCTGCCGGCCCGAGACCCGAATACCCCCGGGCTCTCTTCCTCCTAGAAGACGCCTCAGCCAATTCAGCTCTCCTTCCAAATTTCAACGAACTGATGTCATGTATTCTTGAACGTAGTGAATGTTACTTTTCTGTTTATGATTGACTTTTTTCTTTTTGGCAGAGAGCCAAGAGACATCCGGAGGAAGACGTTTCATTCCTCCTGGGCAATGCAGGCGTTTATGCAGTAGCAGCGCTGTTAGGCCCCTCAAATTCAGGCATCGCCCCATCCGATGTTGCTGAGAAATATCGTCAGGCTTTGCCCCGTCTGCTGCCTTTGGATTTTTTGGCATGTGGAGGGGACGAGGCACTAGTGGGAAGGGCTGGCTATCTCTTGGGCGTGCTCAACTTACGGTATGAATGGAATCAGTGGAATACCGTGTAGTGTAGGGTAAAACCGGATGGTGGGAAATTCAGCACGCTTCCAAACTTATTCGCTGCTTGTGTCATGATTCCTGAATGGTTGCGACATGGTCGCGGGTAAGGAGAAGTCGAAACATCAAAGTCACGAGTTTACCCAGCCTGCTCCCATAATACAGTGACGAATTGCTTCGTCGTCTACTCTGGGTGAACTCGTGACTTTGCCGTTTCGGCTGATCGTTACCACCCACGCGGCAAGCAGTGAATAGGTGTGGTTGAAATAAGGACTTTTCGGCCTGTATTTCAACCACGCCTATTCTCGGTTCCGAGGATTCTCCATTTTCCTTTTTCCCGTTTTGATGATCTTTTTCTTCATGCTTTTTTCAGCAAGAAACTGAACGAACCGGTGCTTACTGACGATGAAATCCTGTCCGTTCTTCGCTCCATGTTGGAGTCGGGTCGACGCTACTCCGCCAGGCACAAAAGCCCCTGCCCTCTCATGTACTCCTATTACGACACGGAATACTTAGGCGCGGGTCACGGGCTATCGGGAATCTTGCAGGTTCTGCTAAGGTGAGGTATGCATGTCATGCAGTAGTTTTCCATCCCTCCTTCAAAAGGCCGACCCCTCCGCCGTGGCAGACGCTGAGGCGTGCGTCGACTTTCTGCTCAGTCTGCAGAGGTCGAGCGGCAATTTCCCCTGCGCCATGGACGAAGTGGGGCATGGACGACAGAGAGCGGAGGAGGACGAACTCGTACACTGGTGTCACGAGAGCCCCCGGCACCATTTACCTTATGGCCAGAGCGTATGTGGTGTGGAAGGAGGAGAAGTACCTGAAGGTACGTATTGATGGGTTGCGCACTTTGCGAAAGTAGGGTACTGTGGGGTAAACCCGGACATGGGGTAAACCCGGTGTCACGGAGCGCCTGGCACCATTTACCTTATGGCCAGAGCGTATGTGGTGTGGAAGGAGGAGAAGTACCTGAAGGTACGTATTGATGAGTTGCGCACTTTGCGAAAGTAGGGTACTGTGGGGTAAACCCGGACATGGGGTAAACCCGGTGTCACGGCGCACCCGGCACCATTTCTCTCATGGCCAGAGCGTATGTGGTGTGGAAGGAGGAGAAGTACCTGAAGGTACGTATTGATGGGTTGCGCACTTTGCGAAAGTAGTAGGGTACTGTGGGGTAAACCCGGACATGGGGTAAACCCGGTGTCACGGCGCACCCGGCACCATTTGTTTCATGGCCAGAGCGTATGTGGTGTGGAAGGAGGAGAAGTACCTGAAGGTACGTATTGATGGGTTGCAGTAAAATAAGATACATGGTCGCGAGGTGGTCCCAGGATCAATTTACGATACCAAGACTACATAAGGAAGAGAGACTATGCCAGCTAGTATTGGCGTCGTGTTCCATGCTACGGCCGTTTTGGTCCCAATCGGGGGCCCCTATAAAATGCATGCAAAAGTTGAGATGTCTTTCTTTTTTCCTTCTCGAACTTTCTCTTCGTTCCTTTTCTTTTTTTCACAGACGCCCCCCCCCCCCCCCCTTTTCTCTATTTTACATCGATCTACGGGGGCCCCCGATCGGGGGCCCGGGGCCCCTTATTTTCGGGACCAAAACGGCCGTAGCATGGAACACGACGCCAATACTAGCTGGCTTAGTCTCTCTTCCCTTATGTAGTCTTGACGATACCGTATTTACTTGTGCGATAGCCCCCTCCTATGCATAGCCCCCCATATATGCATAAGCCCCATATAGAACCTCTCAATTTTTGGGCTATGCACAGGTAAATACGGTATGCGGTAACGCGATTGGGTTACTGGTCAATTGATAGCGACCCCAGTATTAGGTGGAAGTTTGGATCGACATGCCTGCGGGGTTGTCCACGTCATTTGTTGTCATTCCTTCTCTTCACTCGCTCCTTTCCCGCTCCCAGATAATTGAACAAGGTCGACGACCCCGCAGACACCCGATCCCAAACTTTCACTAAATACCCCGGTCCGATTTCGAATCGACCAACCAATCGCGTTACCGCATATCGTCCATAACGCAAGTAGTGAATATCTGCTGTATTTTTTCAGTCGTGTCTCAAATGCGGCGACGTGATCTGGTCAAAAGGTCTGCTGAAAAAAGGCCCTGGAATATGTCACGGCGTTGCGGGAATCGCTTATGGATTCTTGCTGCTCTACCGCCTCACTAACAACGAGAAGTGGCTGACGAGAGTGCATAGATTCGCCTCGTTCTTGGACTCTGACGAATTTCAGAGCGGAGCTCGCACCCCAGATTGTCCGTACAGTTTGTACGAGGGACTGGCGGGTACGATGTGCCTGTACGTGGATTTACTGCAGCCGAAAATGGCTGAGTTTCCGTTGTTTCCGGTGTTTTGAGAAAGCTTACCGATTTTAAGTACTACTCGTAGTACTGCAGTAGTTGTGGTTGTACTGTACCAGCCTGAATCAGTGTCAATGGCGTAAGGAATGGTGCAGTGAAGTGACGTGAGCAAAAATGCTGTCATTGATGTGTTTATCTGTGCTGTGCATAAACATGAATGGATTTTTTCACTGATCTGCTCGCTTTTGTGCATTGAAAATTGACGCTTTCCAGTCGATGGAGCTTGGCTCCTACTTTTGCACCTGCTTTATCTTTTTCAAACCAGCTCCGATATGGCCTCGCCCGCTCAGCCCGCGGGCCGTCCGGAATCGAAAGAAAGCGCCGGTGGAAACAGGAGAAATTTATTATTCGACCGACGTTTCAGGTGGCTCTGGGGTGGCCGGCGGGCTGAGTGGGCGAGGCCATATCGAACTGGTTAACCCCCTTCGTAATCCCGGGCGTCCGTCTGTCCGTAGCCACCCGGCAAACTCCGTCTGTAGACGAGGTGGAAAAAAAACCCCGTCTACGGACGGGGTTTGCCTGTGGCTACGGACAGGCGGACGCCTGGGATTACGAAGGGATTAACCTATGATGTGGCCGGTTGCGCTGGAAAAACCCTTTTTCAGGACTGAAAGATAAGCCCTTTTTAGACAGTTGCTAGCACCTTTCGCGCGGACAATGTCATTTCGCGGTCGGGGTGGCGGTGGCGGGTTCCGTGGCGGTCGAGGTGGCAGAGGAAGGGGAGGAGACAGAGGACGAGGCAGGGGCAGGGGTGGCGGCATGCAGCAGGATCTGGGCCCGCCGGAGCGAGTGGCTTGGCGTCGAATCTATCTCTCCTTCCGCGCTCAGATTGGCGACGTCACTGCACGTCAGACGTACGCCCAAAAACTGTATTTGGCTGTTTTAACACATACCACACGAAGGCGCCATTGTTGCCAACACGTCGCCCAACTGTTGCCGCTGTGTTGACAGCAAACATATGGGGTTTGTTAATGTTGTCAGTTTGTTGACGAACCGACAATCCTCATATATTTGTTGCCAACAAATGAAAGCGCCCCCAAACCGTCAACAGTTGAGTGACTTTTGACACCAATGACGCCTTGACCTCGACCTTGGTGCGGTATGTGTTATCGCGGGCGTTGATCGCGTTTCGGGCGTCCGTGGGACAAAAATGTACGTCGCGGATGTGAACTCGGCATCAGACATATTTCTGTGTACATGCGGATGCAAGGAGAAAAAAATGAACCAAAGGGGGAAGCATACTGTGCATGGTCTGCGTTGGTCGTGCACACTGTTCGCATATTTTATCCTTTTACGGATGGCTTTTTGTGTAGAATTGGGCTACTTTACCCATCCGTGCGAAGATCAGCTGGTGTGCAAATGTACGACGGAGAAAGTTCCGTACTTCAATGCGCCAGTCTACCTCGAGAACAAGGAACAGATTGGCAAAGTGGATGAAATATTCGGAACGATAAAGGGGCTCGATGTAAGAAAACTAATAGGCCTACTGAATAAAACTAGAAAATAGTTATGAAGATAACGAATAGGAATGAGGCAGGTGTACTGTACGACGATAAGTACGAATTATACTGCACCAAATTGACGCATACAATATTATGTTTGTTGAATTAGGTTATGGTATGGTATGGTGTACTTTCAGAATGTTTCCGTAATTCTCGAGCCCAACATGAAGGCTTCCTCTTTAAGGAGAAGGACAAGATTTTCATCGATCCCTACAAACTGTTGCCGTTGGAAAGATTTACCAATCCTTACAGTAGAGGCGGAGGTAGGTGCTAGAACTCGGAATCGGACTTTTGAGCAGTCAATCTGAAGCCGCCTTTTTATGCCAATAAGAAGTATGAATGAATGAAAGTCTGAATGAAAGTAGCTTTGGTATTGCGGGCGGTTGTCAGCTGTGAAGAGAAGATTCGGTAGGCGTTAACTCCTCCTGTCCTCAGCGATTTCTGCGGCCAATTGACGGCAGTCCAACGGCCGTTTTGGTGCGGTTTTTGATTTTTCGTCCGTGCGCGTGGTTCCGCGTCACCACGAGCGTAAGGAGCGAAGAGAGAAGGCAGAATGAGTCAAAACTGCAACTTTCACTATTACTGCCGTCAAACGACCCCAGAAATCGCTGAGGACAGGAGGAGTTCAATCAGAATGAGGACGTGTTTAGCATGCAAACTTTTTGAGGTGGAAGGGGGTCAAGGACGAGGCGGAGGTCGAGGCGGTGGCGACAGAGGCCGAGGTAGAGGAGGAGGCGGCTTCAATCGAGGTGGCTTCGATCGGGGAGGAGGAGGTCGAGGAGGCGGATTTCGAGGAAGAGGCGGCTTCGATCGAGGTGGCTTCGATCGCGGAGGACGGGGAAGAGGAGGATTCGATCGTGGAGGAAGGGGTAGAGGCGGCTTCGATCGGGGTGGCTTCGGGGATAGGAGGAGGAGGCAGAGGAGGCTTCGAAAGATCGTGGGGAGAAGGAGGAGGTGAACCGGCGAATAAGAAGAAGAAATTTGACGATTAGGAAGGTTTCTGTTTGTTGTTGGTTTGAGATGGCCATTGTTGCTAATTTTGTATTTATGAAAGTATGTTTATTAAAGAAACGTTTATGTCGAGTCGATTTTTCTCTATTTTGTGCCGATTTTGCCGTCACCGTCAGGCTGGCGTTACTTTTTGCTCTAATTCTCTTCATGATATATGTGTTGGAACCCATCCCTAAGTTTTTGCTATGCATATGCATGTGTCAGTGGATATTTTAGTTAACGCCGGCCGGTTTTCTTTTTTTGGCATTCGGCCAGCTTTTCTTGGCATCCGGCCAGAAAATGTCGGAAAACCGGCGGGACAACTCGCCGCCTTCGAATCGGCGCCGCAAGGCCAACAGTAACCCTTCGAGTACTGCAGGAAACAGGCGGCGGTAGCAACTCCTCACAACAGCAGCAGCAAAGGAACAGCGTCTGTTCTGCCTTGCTGGCTGCGAGCAGATCTAGGAATAGCAGCGGCAATTCCACCTCTACGCCCCCTACAAATGCGAATAGGACGGAGAAGAAGAATCAGCCGGCGGCCAGAGCAAAGTACGTAATTAATATGCATCATGCCGCGTTCACCAGACGTCCGTAAATCCGTACGTCCGTCAACCTGTATACGGTTGAAGTGGAGTTGGGTTGACGGACCAGACGGACGGACACGTTATGATGGGTTGACGAACGGATTTACGCACGTCTGGCGGTGAACGCGGCATCAAC
This sequence comes from Epsilonema sp. ZAB3_2, assembly GCA_030247985.1. NCBI lineage: Eukaryota > Metazoa > Nematoda > Chromadorea > Desmodorida > Epsilonematidae > Epsilonema > Epsilonema sp. ZAB3_2. The sequence continues at coordinate 69,629 of JASAMW010007229.1, forward strand.
CGTATTCGGGTTGACGTACGGAGATGCGGACGTCTGGTGAACGCGGCATCAATAGGGCGCTAATGAATTTGGGGCTAACTAACTGGTAGGATGCTCCCCTCTTCCGCGCCTCATGGCCTACGGATTCACATTTGGGAAGAAATGGCGCTGGCGTCTGCCCGGCGCATCCGTCCGTGGATGTCCATACCTGTGCATGTGTCGAGCCACATATGGACACGCCTGGCGTACGTACGCCCAGCGCTTGTCTTGGTTCTGGTGTGAACAAACCATGATCCTCAACCACCTTGTGTGCTGCAGGATAGGAGACGCTTCCGCTGTGAGTCAAGAGCGAGGAGTGGAAGAGACGGAGCGAAGGAACGATTCCCCCTATCCTCAACATGTGCTGAACTACACCGTCGTAGATACGCTGGATGATGCGGCCGGCACGGTAGAAGACACAAAGGACGCCGATCGTGTTTACGCCGGTACATTTAACCCCCTCCATAATGGCCTCTCAGCCCGTGGGCCGTCCGGAATCGAAAGGAAGCGCCGGCGGAAACAGGAGAAGGTTATTCCTCAAGAGCTGACGTTTCAGGCGGCCCGCGGGCCGAGCGGGCGAGCCATTATGGAGCTGAACACATAACCCCACCCAGGCGTCATTGTTGTCAACAAGTCGCTCAGCTGAACGTTCGACAAATTGCCGAGCGACTTTTTTGCCGACAATTACGGCTTGTCGCGGTATGTGTTAAACCTTGTGACGTCCACGTTTCGGGTCGCGTCAGGACCTGATGTTTTTTTTTACGAAATGGAGCATAATTTATCGATTACCATCCTGTTGTTGCACATGTTTTCATTTACTGCTGTTTTTTCCGCCAGCGGCGTCAGCAACGCGCGTCACCGACTGCACCTATTGGACCGCGCCTCTGGCACCACAACTGCCACCGCGGCGATGGCAGAGGGGTTGGAGGCGGAGCAGCGGCGGACGGAGGAGGCGGAGTTCGGATCCCGCGAGGAGGACGAACTGCTAGACATGGCGGTTGGCGGCGCGCTGTGCGGCGACGTGCAGGACATCGGCTCGGCGAGTTTGCAGGAAGATTGTGGGGGACAGGAGAGAAGGAATTCCGAGGATAGGGTAGTTAGAAGGTAAGATAGGGTACTGTGGGGTAAACCCGGTCACCTAAGCGCCTGTGAATGGACTTGCTGTTTCTACAAAATAAAGAACCAAATAGCTCATTTCATTGTGGAGGACAGGAGAGAAGAAATTCCGATGATAGGGGAGCTAGAAGGTATTAGTGGTATAGGGTGCGATGGGGTAAATCCGGCCATGGGAAAATCCGGCCACCTTAGTTTCAGAGAGCTTCATATCTCAGCAACTAAACATGGATGGGACCGATTGAGACAAATAGTATACCAATCGATTACTTGAACTCTCCTCTTTCAAATGGGCTATGTTGGTTCCTCATTTTGCTGAAACAGCAAGTTCAAAAAGATGCAAGGTGGCCAGGTTTACCCCACACAATCCTATTACCCTTTTGCCTTGTATCACCAAGAATATGGACCAGTTGCGCTAAGAATTTGCTATGTGGTAAGTCGACCAACGCACCCCTCCTACCACACACATGTCTGCGCTGTATCCTAAAGTAAAGTTCATTTTTGTTCAGAAACACGTTCGACCTGGAAGATGAGCAGCATCGAAACGACGACGAAATTGCGGAGCGAGGAGAAAACGAAGACGACGACGACACCGAAACTGAGTTAACGACGGCTGCGGGCGAAGACGAGGAGCCCGCCGTATCCGTCTCCGCCTCCCACAACGCGCGCGCTCATTGGCCAGTCGCCGTCGGCAGCCAATCAGGAGGAGTCGCTGCGCCGCCTCTGCCGCTGCGACCGGGATTGGCTGCGCAGGCTGCGGGGCCTCCGATGGCCGCGGTGCGCGGTTTACAGAACGCGGGCGCTGTGGCGAGGGGCAGCGTGGCCTTGGCTGCTGCTGGAGGTACGTGTATGTGGCGTAGGGTACTATGGGGGTAAATCCGGCCACCTAAGCTCCTTTGAACTAGTTCTTTCAGCCGGTGAACCAAATTGCTAATTTGATTGAAAGAGGAGAGGTCAAGAAATCGATTGATCTCATATTTGACTCAATCGGTCCATCGGTTGCTGAGACATGCTGCCCTGAAACTTAGTTGGCCGGATTTACCCCATAGTACCCTACGCCACATACACGTACCTCCAGCAGCAGCCAAGGCCACGCTGCCCCTCGCCACAGCGCCCGCGTTCTGTAAACCGCGCACCGCGGCCATCGGAGGCCCCGCAGCCTGCGCAGCCAATCCCGGTCGCAGCGGCAGAGGCGGCGCAGCGACTCCTCCTGATTGGCTGCCGACGGCGACTGGCCAATGAGCGCGCGCGTTGTGGGAGGCGGAGACGGATACGGCGGGCTCCTCGTCTTCGCCCGCAGCCGTCGTTAACTCAGTTTCGGTGTCGTCGTCGTCTTCGTTTTCTCCTCGCTCCGCAATTTCGTCGTCGTTTCGATGCTGCTCATCTTCCAGGTCGAACGTGTTTCTGAACAAAAATGAACTTTCCTTTAGGATACAGCGCTGACATGTGTGTGGTCGGAGGGGTCAGCTCGTGACTACCACATAGCAAATTCTTAGCGCAACTGGTCCATATTCTTGGTGATACAAGGCAAAAGGGTAATAGGATACTGTGGGGTAAACCTGGCCACCTTGCATCTTTTGAACTTGCTGTTTCAGCAAAATGAGGAACCAACATAGCCCATTTGAAAGAGGAGAGTTCAAGTAATCGATTGGTATACTATTTGTCTCAATCGGTCCATCGTTTAGTTGCTGAGATATGAAGCTCTCTGAAACTAAGGTGGCCGGATTTTCCCATGGCCGGATTTACCCCATCGCACCCTATACCACTAATACC